>BQNB010058405.1:2688-32979 GCA_026074375.1 Tanacetum coccineum | reverse complement strand
GCTTTCACAAACATTGCATCACATCAAACATTTTCAAAATGCATACACCAACTTGCTTACTTACTTTCATTACTTGTTACATTAAGTGCTTACATAACATACATATATATAATATATATGTGCTTACATCCCTTTGCGTATATCGTACAATTTATTTATATAAGAGTTATTTATATAAATACCATAACATTTCTTAAGACATTGTGAGTTGCACAATGGTCTCATTTACACCTCAGACATTGTAAGTTAAACAGTGGTCACTAAGAATATTTTTCTCATAACTTCATACAATATCGTATTATACGAAAGCCGTCAAAATTTTGTTTACATGGAATTATGTATGAATCTAAGTATTACAAGTCTTGTATGGGCGGGACTTGTAATATGAAGATTGATATGATAATTGCTATGTTAACAAAACTCGTCACAGTTCTGTTTACATGGAATTATGTGTGAATCTAAGTATTACAAGTCTTGTATGGGCGGGACTTGTAATAGGAGGATTGATACGATAATTGCTATGTCGACTCGTTCACGATTTTGAACACTATGTTGATTTCCCCTGATTGTTTTACTCCCCGTCTCCGAAGACGAGTTTTAATCACTCGTCCCATACTCATTAGAGCACATGCATTGTCATGTCATCCATCACCTTAAAGGTTATGTGAGTACGCGTATTGCATCAGAAATTATTAAGTAGGATGATTTATAATATATTTATTTGAAAGGATTGGGACGCCTCTTCATTTAAATAAATATATTTTGCAACCTAGATTGGTTGATTGAAAAGTGGAAAACGTTGAGTTTTGTAGAAATGGGAAATGTCACATAAACGAAAAGGTCATGGCGAAATTTCTAAAAATGTATATACTTATTTTTTTTGATACAACTCCTATCGTCTTTGAAGGACGATAAATGGACTAAGTTATAATTTAAAGATGTTTTAAATTATAATTTCACACTTACCACTCATGCGGGAATCTCTAAGGCCTCAACTTGGTGGAACTACTTTGTCTCATACTTTTGTTATTACTTTTGATGTTTACAATTCCCTTTACGATCGCGAACTGCTCGTGGAACTAATAGACTTGTTACACTTTTGAGCAAATAGACTTGGTTCAATCTCGAACTAACAGACTGAGTATAATATTCTAACACCTATCACATAAGCTCTCCCACGAGCTCCTTCCATTTGTTGATCTTCATTTTTGGGGATATTGTTTCTTGAAATGTCCTCACTCTCTGCACCCCATCACTGTTGTTTTTCGGTTATTATCGTTTTGGTTTACCGTTGTGGGTCTGGAGCAGCCCCATCCTGTACAAGTCTATTCATCAGTACATACATAACTCCTTGACAAGCTACACACTGGTTGATACAATATTCTATTGAGATATTGTTTTAGACCAGTAGTACAACAATTTTAGTCATGGTACATTCTAGTACTGCCAAGTAAGTCGGATACTTACATCCATTAGCCGCGTTCGATATTAATCATTAAACATTGTAGATATCAGAAACGAAACTCTTCCCTTAAACACTTAAGACTTCATACATACATACTCATGCAAGTACACTTTCTCTTCGATGCTCTCGCTAAGACTCTCTTTATAACGCGGTTATATCGATCATGAAACTCGTAATGATACTTTCTAAAATATCTATTCTGAGTATCCGGGTCATAGGTGTGGTTGGTCTGCAGCAGTTCTCTTTGTGGCATGTTGATTTTAGATCACAAGGAATACAATACACGTGGGATTTCAAACAATCACAATCGCGACATGATAAAATGCATCCACCTCATATATAATTTGAAAACATATATGAAAATTGATACAGAATGAAAACTACAAGGTCCTACGGTCGTCCTAGCAGGGAATAACTCATAATACTTAACAGGCTAACATATAGCTATGGATTAAATACACTGTTCAAACCTAGCCAAAATTTACGGATATTAAGAAGTGTCGAAAAACTAAATTTTACGGAATAAAGTTATCAGCGTCTTGTGTAAAACTGGTTTATTAAATCTTCAGTCTTTTCTTGGTCACACAATCGGTTAACACAAATTAAATCTCGGGACGAGATTTCTTTAAGGGGTAAGTACTGTAACATCCGGCAATTTTCGGAACTTTTAATAACTATTTTACCATTTGACTTTTTGGGTCAGACTTGACTTTTTGACCTTTGACCTTGTATTGTCACATAAAAGCGATTACTGCGTAACTAGTAAATTTTCGAAAACCCCCATTTAATTAAATAATAAAACATATTTATTAATACATAATTGTCATTTAAAAACTTGATTTTTCAATCCAATTTGATTGAAAAACGAGAAAAATAAGACTTATTCCTATTACTTCTCAATAACGACCTGCCAAAAGAGTTATTAAATTATGAAGGTATACGAGCGTTTGACATAAAACGATTCTGGAAAACTTTTTAGTTTTGCCCGAGACCCGAAAACAAGCAGAAAAGGACTAAAATACCCTGGCAAAGTTTTGAATAGCACACAACGCGTACCGACACGGAAATAATTAAATTATCACTTTTTATTAAATAAAAAATTTAATAAATTTATTAACATCTTATTAAAAGACGTTTGATTAAAAACGCGAATAATCAAGTTTGCAAGTTCATTTATACGGACAAAGCTTACCCGATGACTACATGATAAATAACGAACATTTTAAATGTAATAAAACATTTATGAAATAATAGGCGAGTGAATACTCATTTTTATATGAAAAATGATTTGGAAAACAATGGTGCAAGTTTCGTGACTTGAATCGACCGTTAACTAGTTCAAACGGGTCCCGAACCGACAGTTAACAAAAACTACAATTTATATTTACACTAGGACCTCGAAACTATTGTGTCCTTGCCACTTTGTTTTAAAAGTTTATTATAAATATAAAATTTAGAACATTTTTACTCATTATTCCCATAACACACACACACAAACACTTATAAATTCTCTCCCTCTCTCCCAAAAATCGGGCCACCGGCGGCAAAACATAGAAATGGGGAAGCATAGCAGTTCTGGGGAATGAATCATGAATAGAAGGAATGTCCCTACTGAAAGGACGGAATATCCGTACCTGGACAATGAAGCAGTGAAAGGAAGAAATAGAAAGATATCACTCCGTCTTCACACGTGCTACATGATAAAGAGCTTGTATAAGTTACTTGTGCATGATTTAAGTTTCTTTCTATTTTTAGTATCTTTCCTTGATTAGTATACTTGTATGTTCTTGGATTATTGGATTACCATGATTGTATCTTATTATACTTGATTTTCTAAAAGTTGTAATTTTCTTATTTAGTAGTTTCAAAAAATAGCAGGTTTCTAGAATAGCGGCTTTTAAAAATTGCAGGTTTCCAGTAATAGTAACTTCTAAAATACCAGGTTTCCATTTATAGTAAGTCTAAAAATAGCAGGTTCCCATTTCTGTGTCTTGGATTAATAATAATCTATTTTAATTAATTAGATCAATCATGTTATTTATTATGCTTTGGTGATAATTGTTTATTTAATTCATAATTGGGACATAATGCTTTTATTGATTTCAGGGTAATATTGTTGTTCATTAAAAAGTTTAAGGGTCTAGAATGTCATTTCCATAAATTAGGGGTCAATATTGCCATTACCTAAAAGTTTAAGGTTTAAAATGAGATTTATTTTAAGTTAGGGTTTAAAAGGCACTTAGAGTAATTATACAATTTCCCGACGGTTGTAGTTATCGTAAATCACCCAGTCACGATCATACACATATGTTACCGAGCGCCCTCGGGCCTCTGGCTTGGTCTTGGGCCTAACGCACACACAACATACCTCAAGCATGGATACCGAGCCCATTGGGCCTCGGTTGGACTCTTGGGCCACGCGGCTCATATAACACTAATAGCCCGAATACTTAGCATCATAAGCCCATACATTTAACCGAAGGTCATTTAAGTTCATAAGCCCATAAATAAGCCGAAATTCATATAAGCCATGAGTCCATATATAAGCCGAAACATCCCCATGATTATTGATATGAAGTTGTATGCGAGTACTAGATACTCGCTTAGTCTTGCTTTAAACAAAACTTCACACGGACATGATCGTTTAGTCCTACATCTCTGGTGTGCGAGTCCTTAGGGTCATCTGGCTTTTTTTTTGGTTCTTGTTGGTTATTACGCTACTCGATATGATTATATAGAAGTGTACGTGTGTGTGCCGAGTCCCTTAAGGGAACTCGGCTTGGTCTTGGCTTGCTTAAAACACAACGACAACACACCAATCAACAAAACATGCGTGTGCCGAGTCCCATAGGGGTACTCGGCTTGGTCTTGGATCGAGTAAAGCCTAACGCAACCAAACCCCCATATTATAACATGCATATGCCGAGCCCTATAGGGTCTCGGCTTGATCCTTCGACCCCAACCCCAACGTCAAATATCCCCATGTCAACATATAATTATGCCGAGCCCCATAGGGGTCTCGGCTTGTTTTTCTTTTGGTCTAATATCACACGACAAGATCATGGTAAAAAAAAACATATATATGCCGAGTACGTATAATGTTATCGCATAAGTTGGTCAATCGTCTTGTAAAATAATATTTATAAATTTAAAACTCATATAAATATTATATAAATGATTCTAAAAGGTTTCGCCTAAATTTTTATTAAAAACGAACCAACACTATTTATGTCAGGAAATAGTGTATAAAAATCTTATTTCTTTTGTTTTATTCGTTAAATGAAAATTTTTAACTTACGCGATTTAATTATGTGATAAGAATTAAAAGTAAACGCGCACGAGACTAAAAACAATAAATAAATAGTGAAATAATGACGAAATAAATGACGTCATAAAATGACATGAAAATACGAAATGTTACAACGTCCGGTCTTTAAGAAGGATCTCCCGAGAATTAGAGGAACTCGGGGATCAGCATCAAAGTCTACGACTACAAAGTCGGCCGGGAATTGGAACTTTCCTACTTTTACGTCGACATCTTCGGCGATACCGATTGGTTGGGTGATCGAACGGTCCACAAGTTCAAGAGTCATACAAGTAGGAGTGAGCTCGGAAAGAAAGCTTTTCACACGGATAATGGCATGAAATTATGCTAGCGCCAAGGATCGGCCAAGGCTAAGCATTCATCCATTCCGGGAAAATCACATGGTGTAACATCACGCAATTTTCGAATTGGAAATGACAAAATTTACCCTCTGACTTTTGAGTCCGACTGGAACTGATTGAATATTGACATGTTATTGTCATGAAAACTCGATTAAATTCGTACAACTGATAAATTTTTTGGAACATCTTAAATAATAAACATTATCATAATTATTATTACAAGCCTCCCAGATTCAAAGTTATTTTTAACTGACTAGACTTGAAAACAAAGAAGATATATGTTAATCCTAAACGGATTTTAAGTAAACTAAACACTAAATCATGTTTACACGACTCGAGTCTAAAGCAACATGGATGAAAACGACATCCCGGACAACTTATAAATTTTTTGACCGAGACCTGAAAACAGTCCAGATGGGAACAGAAATGTCCTCGCAAGATTTTCAGAAACACAAAAATAATTAAATCATATATTTAATTACACGTTTTATTAAATAAAAATGTTTAAATAAATGTTTATCATGACGTTCGTAAACGTTTGTTAAAAACGCAATTATTGAAATTAAACTTTAATTTTAACGGATTAAATATCGCAAAAAATCTAATTAAATTATCAAGATATTTTCTTTAAAAATCTAAATGAATAACGAATTATTTATAAATTTTATAAAAATATTATGAAAAATAACAAGTTGATACTCATTATTATCAGAAAAAATGATTCGGAAAACAATTGCGAAAGTTACGAGACTCGAACCGATCGTTAAGTGCGTTCCAACTATCCTAAACCAGTATCTTAAAAAGTTTTCTTGAAAGTTACCACAATTGGTCCTGTGGAGTTTATTAACGCAAATAAACCCACCATCTTTTGTGACATGCTACTTTTATTTAATAGTTTATTATATATAATAAACATTCTATCTCAATACAACCACACTTATATCTATTACTCTCTCCCACCCCCATTAATCGGCACCACCCCATCCGACGGCCCACCCACCGCCGCGTCGTCGGTCACCGGAAAACTATTTTCTTTGTACATTTCTGGCCCGAACTCCAAAATGGTTATCTCTTCAACGGATCTATTCAGCCCTGCCCCACGCTCCACCCACACCATACACACCCCCAGCCACGCACCGAGCACCTATCTAGGTGCGTTCGATATTATCATATCGCACCGGGGGATGCTTTGTTTTATGTTTAACCCACACCACGAGGGTGCGGTTAGTTTGCAAAACCACCATTAGGGTGTTTTGTTTGTTTCGACAGCCACCACGACCCCAATGGTGCTTGGGGTGTCGGTCAAACCACACCGAGGGCTCGTATGGTTTTGTTGTAAAAACAAGGTGTTTGGATTGGTGGAAACACCACCAAAAAGGGTGCGAATGGCTGTCGGCCACCCACCCAAAGGGAGGTGGGTTGCGTCGGGTTCGTAATACCACAGTAGGCTGCGTTTGTTGCGAATATCATCATTCACTGGCTGCGTTTATTTTATGGTTTTAACCAAGTAGGGAGCGTGTTAGTTTTTGTATAACACCCCGAAGGGTGTTTTGTTTGGTGGCTCAGCCGTAGCCCCAAACAGTGGGGTGTTTTGTTGGTTCGGCTGTAGTAACAGCCGGGGGAGGGTGATCGAGTTGTTGTGGTAACAGCCGGGTTTCACACCCGATGAGGGTGCATGTTGCGGGGCAGCCGGTCTAGCCGAGTCGGGATTTGGTTTAGTAGACAAGAGTGTGCGTTTGGGTTGGGTTATAAAAACCAGCCGTGGGGCCTGTTGGTTCGGCTGTTGAACATCTGTTCGGGTTGACGTTTTTTGACAAGACCCACCAAGGGCGTTTTCGTGGGTTGATTTATAACAACCACAAGGGTGCGTTGTGTAGGCTGCCAAACAGCCTAGGGTGGGTTTTGTTTTGTTTAAAAATCGCACAGGTGCGTTTGGTTGTAACAGCCACGCCTATTGGTGCGTTTGGCTTTATAAATACAAAAAAGGGCGAGTTTGGTTTGGGAGGCAAAAACATCCGGGAGGGCTGTTGGGTGGCTGCGAAAGCCGGTGTGCGTGCGTTTGAAGTGTGTTGACACCGAAATAAAGTGAGTTTAAAGTTAACGCGAAAATATATTATATTGTTTTCATTTAATTTTGATATATATATATAATGTGATGAAAAATATTAAATTTGCGCGGTCTAAGTAAAATACGATATGAAATTGAAACGAGACTGATATATAATGTATAAGTGATATTGGATATACTGAGACAGAGTTTGACCAAAAATGGACATTACGACCTTTTAAACCAATAATAAAATCCAAAAATCGAAACTAAATTCGGGAAACGGAGATGTTGTAAATTATATTTTGATTTACAAAAATAACAAAATTATAATTTTACGGATGTTTTGATATAAAACAGGACTTTTAAGTCAAAAAACGAATAAACTGGATCGAAATCGGAATATACACATTAATAGAAAATACGTTATTTTTAATATAATAGAATCTGTGCCCCCGCCTCCACACCCTCCCACCCCCCTCCCCCCCCAACCAGTTTTAAGTAATTAAACCATTCTGAGCACTTTCGAGCCCGTTCAGCCTTCCGTGCGAAACACGAAAGTTGTTTACGTTAATGAAATTTTACTTTGTGCCGCGAGGATTAACAGTTTTAACAATTAAGATATAGCGGGTCAAAAACTTAATGTCGGTAAATAAATTATTTCAATAATAAGTTTTTAAGATCATTATTTGGTTCTAAAAACGGAAGTACTAAAAATAGAAACTTTCTGTATATATTGATATAAGTTATAATGGACGGAAATAGTATATATACACTAAAATATACTAAGGGTATAGGATTAAAGACGCTCAAGTGGATTTCTCGTCACATGTATATAAGACTGCATACATATAAAAAATATGATATTTTGTGGTAACGATGTACGCATCGTTATCGTATTTATTACGTGTAAAGATCTAACGACATAATTATAGTTCGTGTCCGAGATCGTTGCAATATCAGTTGTGAATTTAATTGGATTAATTGATCGTGGTCTTTAATCAATGTTAATCTATGCCCCCAACTTTTACAGTTTTTACTGATTTTCATTATTGGGGTTGAGAACATGCTTTGTTTATAAATTGGACGGCAAATGTTTAAAGTATATTGAATATGTGTGCCTAAGTAGCAATAACCCTCCTGAGCCATTATTCAATGATCTGTTAATTGCCATAGATGTAGTTGTGTATTCACATTATGTTAGCGCGAATGATATAAATAGGATCTATTGGGATTACCTCCCCGTTTGGGTGATTACTATCACTATGAACGAACGTTGACCATTCGGACTGTGGATGGTTCGGGTTTACAACATCTGTACGGGCAAATAACTGCTAAAATTCAAATAATATGTGAGCGCATCGGTGTCAAGAGCTTAGCCAACAGTAAATCTGGTTTTGTTATTGTTGGCAATTGTTGTAACATCACGTAAAAACTTGCGGTCCTCTGCATAATTTAAATACTAACCATGAACTCACCAACTTTAATGTTGACACTTGTAAGCATGTTTTTCTCAGGTGAATTAGAAGCTTTGGACATTTGATGTTCATTGGAGTCTTAATTCAAGCTTTTCATTGTGATTCAAAAATTATGGGACAAATGTATTATTAAAATACAGATTTTTAATGAATCAACAAATGTATAGTTTTTGATTCAAACGACACCTAGAAGTTCCCCGTTCTCTTGTATCTGTATTCAGTGTATTACGAAGTAACACCCCTTTGTTAATTTGCCGCAGCGCTGTAATTGATTTTTTGGGGGTGTTACAGAATTGGTATCAGAGCAAGTACATAGGAGAACTAGGTTGCAATAATTTACCCTAGACTATAACCGTTTTCACAAATATTGCATCACACAAACATTTTCAAAGTGGCATACACCTGCTTGCTATGTGCTTTTCATTACTATGCTGCATTGAGTGCTTTACTGGCATACAATATATGATTAAATATATCATGCTTTCCTTTCGCTTATATCGTACGAATTATTATATAGATAGTTATTTAATAAAATACGAAGCGTTTCTCAAGACATTGTGGGTTGCACAATGGGCTCATTATATGTCGACATTGGTGAGATGCACAATGGGTCTCAATTATATGTCAGACATTGTAAGTTAAACAATGGTCTCTAGAATATTATTTTCTTCATAACTTTATAATAATATCGATTACGGGCTGAAAGCCGTTTATAATTTCTGTTTACATGGAATTATGTAAGAATCTAATATTACAAGTCATTTGTATAGAGGAGCTTGTAATATTAGATTGATATGATAATTGCTATATTAACAAAGCCCGTCACAGTCTGTTTGCACGGTATTTGTACAATCTAAATTATTGCAAGTCTTGTTATAGGCGGGACTTGTAATGCAGGATCGTTATGGTAATCACTATACTGATTGTTCTAGAGATCTTTACAATTTACTCTAACCGAGTACCCGATTAATTACTTTAACTTTATTTGATCTCGCCTGGCAGTTTTACTTCAGCTTTAAAGACGATTTTAAATCACTCGTCCCATACTCAGTAGAACACAAGCATCGTCATGTCAACTACCTTTGAAGTTATGAGAGTACGTGAATTGCACCGGGGAATTATGAAGTAGGATGATTTATAATCTGTTTAATTAAAAGGAATTGGGACGCCTCTCATATATAATAAATAAAATATTAAATCACCGAACTATAAGTTTTCATTTTCTTACTTACATAAATTTGGACGCTTCTTTATGTAAAAAGAAAATTATAAAATGAGTGGGCTTAATGGTATCCGATATGACACGAGTATAAACCTGAAAACTGATAATCATCAGAATCCGTTACAAAGGTTTGGAAGCACAAATAGGTCTTGCCACCCGCATAAATCTTAAGTGCCTCATTTGGAGCTATCTATCAACATTCTTAAGTATTACTTTTGCGATTGCAAATCGTTGCGATTGTAAACTGTCTGTGGAGCTAACAGACTGAGTACAATATCCCGTCACCATTTGTTTAAAGTAAGACGTTATGGTGCTATTGTTGGGCCTGGAGCGGTCCCTAACTGATACTACCTTATGCCATAGGTTTATGCAACTCCCCTTAAACGAGATAAACACTACGACGAAACAGAAAGTTGACTTCCATTTCGGGCCACTAGTAACAAGACTTAGGTCCCGCGAACATCCTAGTACTTGCCAAGAACTGGCAGTTAAAAAAAAGTGAAAAAGAATAAAATAACAGAGCGTGCTTTATTGAGAGTAGCACCGGTTATGTGGAATGAAATAAAGAGAAAAGTGGGAGATTTAATTTTTGAGTTTTACACCTAGGAATGTGTTTTTTATTTTTTTCTTACTAGTTAATGCCTATATATAGGTTTAACTAAGGTTAAGAAACTCTAGTAAGATAACAAGGTGTTAAGTTAAAGGAAAATATCTAAAAGAAATTTTAGATAAATATCTAATAAAATCTTAAACAATATCTAATAAATATCTTAAAAATATCTAATTAAATATCTTATAAATATACTTGTTAATTAAACGCGAGCTATGACCAAGGTTGAGGAACTAAGATGACACGGCTCATAAAATGAAATTTTATGATCATAAGAATAATAGCTGACAGTCTTAAATTTTACTGATGCTCGAAACAATTAACTAACGCGCGATCAACCGTTGACTCGCGAAAGCATGCTGGCAAAGCATACATATTGTGGTTTGAGTAACGGGATGTTCGAGTAAGAGCGATACCATTTGGTGTTAATAATCAATCATAAAACTTGTGACGATATTTTTCATAAAATAACTACCTTGATGGATATATAACCTGGTCAACTTAGCCGAAACTTTGGTATGTTTGAGAAGAGTCGAAACATCTAATCAAGCTGAAGAAAGTTCATCGCTTGCTTAGAAAACGGTTATCAGATGGTTAAACCTTTTTCTCGGTCACACAGATCGTATAACACAAATTTAATCTCGGGAACGATATTCTTTAAGGGGTAGTTACTGTAGACATCTCGCAATTTTCGAATGGAATGACTAATTTACGCCTTTGACTTTTGATCCGATGACGATGTCAATCTTTGACTTTTTAGGGTCTGGCTTGACTTATAAGAACGATCATCTAAATCACGTTTTCACGACTCGGACTCTAAAGCAATTTGATGTGGAATGACATTCCTGACAACTTTTTAGTTTTGCCCGAGACCTGGAAACGAGCCGAAAAGGGCTAAAACAGCACCGCAAACATTATTCGAACAATATACAACGCGGACACACAAAAACAATTAAATTTGTTTTTAGTTATCAGTATTTATTTAATAAAAATATTAAATAAATTATTCATCATTTTTAATTAAAAGCGTTTTTGAAAACGCGACTATTCGAGTTGAAATCCATTTTTATTTCAGACGGAGCGAAACCGGTTCACAAAATGAATAACAGATATTTTATTTAATGTTATAAAATATTTCTGAAATATTATCAAATAAATACTCATTTTTATCGGAAAAATGATTTGAAAAACAATGGCGCAAGTTTCGAGATTTGAATCATTTGTTAAGTCGCTCAAATGAGTCCCGAACCGCTTTTATCAAAAAGTATAATAAAAATGTTACACTTTTAACCCCCCAACTATTATAACTTTTCATTTTAAATTAATATATATATATAAACTTATAACTTTACTTCATTTCCATCTCTAACATACACACACACAAAAAAATAAAATTAATACACATCTCTCTCACCTCTCCCTTTCTTCCCCATTTCAGCCGGCCACCACCTCCCACCGCCGGCCACCTTGCGCCGCCGCCGGAAAACTTTTCCGGCGGACATATCCGGCGAAGACCAAAATTACTCCCCACCTAACGATCTACCCGATCCCCATATACACTCTCCTTCACGCGCCGTCTTCCCTCCCCATCCGGTAGCCACAGCAACAACGCCACCACCCTCATCATCACTCTCATCACACCCTCATCATCCCCACGAAAGGGTGCGTTCGGTGGTGTTTGTTTCGGGTTTATAACTGCCGGGGGTGTTTGTTTGTCGGGTTGTGGGTTGACAGCCGGGGTGCGTTGGTTTGTAGTTGCAACAACGAAAGGTGCGTGTGGTTTTAACAGCCACCACGACCCACAAGGGTGCGTGGGGTGTCGGGTCAAACCACCAGCCGAGGGCTGCGTTGGGTTATGGTCATAAAAACGAAGGGGTGTTCGGGTTGGGTTGTGGTGACAGCCGGTTATAAAACCCGCGAGAAGGGGGCGTTTGGTTTGCAACAAAAGGGTGCGGTTGGCTGTTATAAACACCAAGGGGGTGTGCGTCGGGTTGGGATTAACAACCTAGGGATGTTTGGTTAGTTATAAGTGAAAAGGGAGGGGGGTTGCGTCGGGTTTGTTATACCAGCAGCTAGGCTGCGTTTTGGTTGCGAAGTCAGCAGCACGGCTGCGTTTGGTTTATGGTTAACCAAGTAGGGTGCGTGTTGGTTTGTATAACACCCCGAAGGGTGTTTGTTTTGGTGGCTCAGCCGTAGCCCCAACAGTGGGTGTGTTTGTTGGTTCGGCTTAGTAACAGCCGGGGGGAGGGGTGTCGAGTTGTTGTGGTAACAGCCGGGTTAACACCCGATGAGGGTGCTTTGGTTTGCGGGGCAGCCGGGTCTAGCCGAGTCGGGATGGGTTTAGTAGACAAGAGGGTGCGTTTGGGTTGGGTTATAAAACAGCCGGGGGCTGTGAGTTCGGGCTGAGGAACCGCGTCGGGTTGTCGGTTTGAACACCCACTCTAGGGCGTGTTCGGGTGATGACAACCACAAGGTGCTGTTGGTAGGGCTGCAAACAGCCTAGGTGGGGTTTATGTTTGTTTTTAAAAATCGCACAAGGTGCGTTTGGTTGTAACAGCCAACGCCTAGGGGTGCGTTTGGCTGTTATAAATACAAAAAGGGCGTGTTTGGTTTGGTTGGCAAAACAGCCGAGGAGGGCTGTTGGGTTTGGCTGCGAAAGCCGGGGTGCGTGCGTTTGAGTGTGTTGACACCGAAATAAAGTGAGTTTAATTAACGCGAAAATATATAAATTGTTTCATTTAATCGATATATATATAATGTGATGAAAAATATTAAATTGCGCGGTCTAAGTAAAATACGATATGAATATTGAAACGAGACTGATATTAATGTATAAGTGATATTGGATATATCTGAGACGAGAGTTGGACCAAAAATGGACATTTACACCTTTTATACCGAATAATAAATATCAAAAATCGAAACATAAGATTCGGGAATCGAGATGTTGATAAATTATATTTTGATTTACAAAATATAACAAATTATAATTTTACGGATGTTTTGTGTCATTAAAACAGGACTTTTAAGTTCAAATAACGAAGAAACTGGATCGAAATCGGAATATACACTTTAATAGAAAATAAGTTATTTTTAATATATTAAATCTGGCAGGTTATTAATTAAACCATTCGAGCACTTTCGAGCCCGTTTCAGCCTTCCGGCGAAACACGAAAGTTGTTCGTAATGACATTTTACTTTGCCGCGAGGATTATCAGTTTTAACAATTAAGATATAGCGGGTCAAAAACTAAATGTCGGTTAAATATATTATTTCAATTAATAGTTTTAAGATCATTATTTGGTTCTAAAAACGGAAGGTCTAAAAATAGTAACTTTCTGTAAATATGGAGATAGTATTTTAAGGACAAAATAGTATATATACATAAAATATACCAAGGGTTTAAGGTTTAAAAGACGGGGCAAGTGGATTTCTCGTCACATGTTATAAGACTGCAAACTATAAAATATTAGGATTTTGTGTAAACGATGTAACGCATCGTTGATCGATTTATTTACAGTTATAATCGAACGACATAATATCGGTCGTGGTCGATCGTGCAGATTGCATTGTGATATTTAATTGGATTAATTGATCGGGTCTTTAATCAATGTGATTCATAGCCCCCACTTTTAACAGTTTTACTGATTATCATTATTTGGGGTGAAGAACAAGCTGTTTATAAATTGGACGCAAGGGTTAAAGTATATTGATTTGTTTGCCTAAGGTAGCAATACCCTCCTGAGCCCAATTAGTCATGAACTGGTTAATTGCATAGATGGATTTGAATTACATTATGTAGAGCGCGAATGATATAAATAGATCTATGGATATAACCTCCCCGTTGGGTGTTAATCGATCACTATGAACAAACTTGACCATGTCGGACTTGGAGTTGCGGGTTACAACATCTGTGACGGGCAAAATAACTGCGAAAATAGAAATATAGTTGACTTTCGGTGTCATGAGCTTACGCAACATTAATCTGGTTTTTGTGATTGGTGGCATATTTGTAACATCACGTGAAAATCTTGCGTCCTGCATAATTTAAATCTAAACCTATAGAACCACCACCTTATGTTACACTTGTAAGCATGTTTTTGCTCAAGTGAATTAGAAGCGATGGACTATTTGATGTGCATTGGAGTCTTTACATTCAAGCTTTTCATTGTGATGCCAAATTATGGACAAATGTATTATTAATTCAGATTTTTATTGAATCAACAAATGTTACTTATTCAACTACACCTAGAATCTTCTCTTGTATCTATTGCTGTGTATTACGAAGTAACACCCCATTTGGTATTCCGCTGCGATGTAAGTGATTTTTTGGGGTGTTAAGATTGGTATCAAGCAATGGTTAGAAAGAACTAAGGGTTGCATATTTTACCCCAACTTTAACCGTTTTTACAAATAATGCATCACAACAAACATTTTCAAAAGTTGCATACACGCTTCATGCTTATGGGCTTTCATTACGTGCTGCATGATGCTTACTGGCATACATATATAAGAATATAAATGCTGGCTTGCCTTTCGCGTAATATCGTACGATTTATTTAATAAGAGTTTTATTTATATAAATACCGGAGCGGTTCTTAAAACATTGTGAGTTGCATACAATGGTCATAATTATATGTCAGGAACATTGTGAGTTGCACAATGGGTCTTAATTATAAGTCAGAACATTGGGAGTTGCACATGGTCTCATTTTTGTTCTCAGACATTGTAAGTTAAACAATGGTCTCTAAGAATATTATTTTTCTTTTTTTCTCAAACTTTATATAATATCGTATTACGCGAAAGCCGTTATAATTTTGTTACATGGAATTAAGTATGAATTTAAGTATTACAAGTCTTGTATAGGCGGGGACTGTAATATGATGAGTGATATGATAATTGCTATATCAAAAAGGCCCGTCACAGTTCTGTTACACGGATTTGTACAAATCGAAATATGCAAGTCTTGTATAGGCCGGGACTTGTAATAGGAGGATCTGATAAATGGTAATCACTATACTGATTTGTTTATAGAGATCTTTACCATCTTTACACAACCGAGTACCCATAATTATCTTAAACTTTATTTATCTCGCCTGGAAAGTTTTTACTTCTAAGCTTCTAAAGACGAGTTTGTAAATCACTCGTCCCATAACTCATAAACACATGCATCGTCATGTCACCTACCTTGAAGGTTATGAGAGTACGTTATTGCACCGGGAAATATTAAGTAGATGATTTATAATTTGTTTATTTTAAAAGGGAATGGGACGCCTCTTCATTTAATAGAATAAATGATAAATCACCGAACTATAAGTTTATCATTTCTTTACTACATAAATTTGGACCTCTTGATGTCAATAAGAAATTATAAATGAGTGGCTAATGTTATCCGTATGACACGAGTAAAAAACCGAAATCGATAATCCAGCAAATCCCGTTAAAAAAGGTTTGGACGCACAATATTACTAGCCACTCCGATAAATCTTAAGGCCGCATGCGGAGCTATCTTATCACATTCGTAGTTATTACTTTTGCGATGGCAAATCCGTTGCGATGTAAACGTCTTGGAGCTAACAGACTGAGTGAGCAATAGTCCCGATCACCATTTGTTATCAGTATTGACGTTATGGGCGCATGTTGGGTCCTGGACGGTCCGACTGATAAACCTTATCCCAATAGTTTATGCAACTCCCCTTAAACAGATAAACACCTATCGACCTAAGACCGATAGTATTGGACTATCCATTTCGGGCCACTAGTAAGAAGACTTAGGTCGCGATACATCCTAGTACTGCCAAGAACTAGCAGTTGAGCGTGCTTGAGTGAGAGTAGCACCGGTTTGGGTGAATGTATAAAGAGAAATGGGGGAGTTTATTTTTGTGTTTTACACCTTAGGAATGTGTTTTGTATGTTTTTCTTACTAGTTAAGCCTTTATATAAGGTTTAACTAAGGTTAAGAAACTCTAGTTAAGTTAACTAGGGTTAAGTTAAAGAAAAATATCTAAAAGATATTTTAGATAAATATCTAATAAATATCTTATAAATATCTAATAAATATCTTATAAATATCTAATAAATATCTTATAAATATCTAATAAATATCTTATAAATATCTAATAAATATCTTATAAATATCTAATAAATCTCTGTATCTATCTTGTTATTAAAACGCGGCTATGACCCACCGCTAAAGCTAAGGAAGAACAAGTCAAAAGCTAAATTGGGTATTTATTAGAAGGCTCGGGTTAAATCACTCTTTTTAGGAGAATGATATAGGGTATGGAGCTTCTGACTTTCACCAGAGTTCGTCGTCAAACAAGGCAGCTGAGACATGAATACATGGCCTTATTGATGGAATAGACATCCATGCTCGAACACATCCTCATTCGAGTAGAGACTAAGGTTAGTTATCAGGAAAGGGAAGTAAAATGGTTGTTAAATAAAATTCACAAAACAAATAGATTAAGCCAACAAATAGGTACGGTTGCTAGTAACTTTCCCTTGACCATTCCATGACAAAGACTCGAACATATATACAAACGCCTCGATCATAGAAATGACAATGACAACCAAAGCTGACGTTCCTATAACGGTCAACTTCCCTTACATGCTCTTTACATACTTGTACACAAGTGGTGATATCGACTACTTTTTACAAAACTTTACATCGTTGATTCTTTGTAACATGTCAACGAATAATCGATCCTTTCAAATAAATATCTTCGGTTAAGCTTAATGAATCCGATATCTTTCTTTTAACAATTTTTTTCTTTTTTTTGCTTGCTTATACTACATCATAAATCTCGGTGTAGTTCACTGTTTCACTTATCATCATTTGTCGGCTGATTTTCCTTTTAAACTTTTCTTCTGGTCGGATCCATTAACATTATAATCGCGGAGAACGTAGCAAAATTACCCGAGCTACAAAATATTTATTGCATTGTGAAATTTTCCCGGACCTTTCAGATATAGAGAAATTTCACGATGATGCAGGAAACTATACAAGACTATACATGAAATATCTAGCACATTGTATTAATATGTCTTTTATTCTACACGATACGGCTAAGGTGTAAAGGTGAATGAACGAGAACAATTTTAATGGTGTGGAAAAGAAAGGAATGCTCAGCAAGTTTTTCTTAGGTATCTTTACTCTAAAAGTAAGAGTAAGCACAAGTATAACACTGTGTTTCGGTCATTGTATGGACACATTATGAAATTCACATTTATTTTTTTAGGGTTTTTCGCGGTTTACTCTTAAAACCGTAAACGTTAAGTTAAATCGCGTAAACTGAAAGATCATTAAATGGTAAAAGGGCATTAAAACAAATCAAAATTTTACATCAAGCAAGTGTTATTTGATTTTTATGAGGATATAATTATAACTTTGTTCATCTTTTTTTTATTGTGCTAGTAAAATGCTTACGTTCGCTGATAAATGCGTTTAGGCATTCCCGGGAAGTTTCCACAAACCTAACTACGCCTAAAAAATACCAACCGATCTTTATACCCAATACTCAAAATAATAAATATAACATCACATATATATATGCAATATGCCGAATTTTTGAGGATGAGACCAAGACTTTTCAAGTTTACATAATATCTAGATATTAAAGAAAAGTACTCTTACACCTTTATCAACTTGTCATGTTAACCTTGACCTAGGGTTAGAAAGTAACCATGGTTAAGTTAATGAGATATTTTTACTATAAATACTCATGCATGCATAAGTAAACTTTACTTAAAATCCTTACATGCAAAATTCATTTCTTTCTTCCTTTCCTTGTCCCAAAACCACGGACAAAACCCCTTTATAAACATAATCCATACTTTGATTTTCTAGTTATACAAAAGCATATTACACATCTATACTTAATTAAGGATATTCTAAGAAGGTTTCAAGGGTTGGCTAAGCTTTGAAAAGATTTTATCAAGTTATTGCAAGATTAGGGTTTCAAACCTAATCTAGAGTTTATAAGCTTGTAAGCTTTGGTTTTGAATCTAAACACGGGTTTAGAACTTGTTTATCATCTCTTACATCATTACTAAGTTTTTCCTAATTCCTTTATACTTTTATTTCTTATGATTTTATGTGTAATATGTTAAATATGGCTATAATCACCACTAAGGACTTTCTAATATGTAAAATGAGTTATTAATTATGTTTATGATTTTATGCACTTATTCTTATGTCATATGGTCCTATATATCATGGAAAAGTGAAAATAAAAGTATGTTAACCTATGGATTAAGTATAAACATGTTTAGGTTAAATTAGGGTTTTATAATGTTTCTTAATCTTCACATATGAAAATAATGGAAAGAAATTGTTAAAACTTGTTACAATGAAATTACAAGGACTAGGGATGATATTGAACTTTATTATAAGTACCACAAGTGTCAAATGTATTTTTAGGAGGTTTTTTAGATAAACTACTAAGTAAATATACAATAAAAACAAGGTTCTTTTATCAAAGAATATACATATAAATACTTTGGGGCTGTCTAAAATCTGTAATTTCATACAGAAGTTTGACTTTATATTATATAATAAGGCCTCATGACGATTCCTAATGATAAGAAACTCGAAAAATAAAAGATTTATAACGAAAAAGATACGTTTCAAAAAACGAAGTTTACGACTATAAATACCTTTTATAAAGAACTATTTATATAAAATTTACTATTCATTACAGCAACTTTCATTTTTAAAACATTTAAAATATGATATAACTTTTAATTACGAGATCGTACTCGAAAGAATCGCTAAAAACGGAACTATAACGAATAAACTACGACATTTTTGATAATTAAAGTTTATAAAAGTAATTTTATAAACTATGAACACAATAAAAGTACTATTCATCATCGAGACCCAACTTTATAAAATATAATACCTCTTTTAATAACAAAAAAACATACTCAAAGGAAATCACTAAAATCGGGATGATATAAACGAATAAATATTACGATTACAAGTTTACGATTATTAAAACCTAAAACGGACAAAGAGTGTTTTTGTGAACAGTAATTTTTCTATTATTGCAGAATCTTAAATACTTTAAAAATGTTTATTATTTTGATCGCTAGTCTTTCTACGAAGACGTGGACGTAGAAAACCGAGCCAACGGGCTTAAAACGACCAAATTAGGTCATTTTTACGAAAAGTATATTTATAAACGTTTTCACTTTATAAATATTATTTTACTAAAACGATTAGTCGGTGATTATGCTATATAGAATATTGAGTGGTTATCAAAGTGCTATATTACTAGGGAGTTTCATAATGAGGCCTCTTCGGATGGCGTAACGATGAGTTGTTGGATTTACGATTTAAAGTGTCCTAACTCCTCGAACGTCATGTCATGACCTCTTAAATTATGTAGCGACCCGAACGATAGTTCGAATGTAACAACTATAAGATTTATTCAATGATATTAATGATAGTACTAGTACTTATACGGCCTTATTTTAAATAGGTTGCATTTATCGTCTTGCGTGACGTTTTATCTGTGATTATTTGAGCTATCTGTACTCAAGGTGAGTTCATAGCCCCACTTTTTACAGTTTTACTGATTTATTATTATTTGGGGTGAGAACATGCTTTGTTTTATAAATTGGACGCAAGTGTTGAAAGTATATTGATTATGTGTTGCCTAAGTAGCAATAACCCTCCTGAGCCCATTATTCATGAACTGTTAATTGCATAGATGTAGTTGTGAATTACATTATGTGAGCGCGAATGATATAAATAGATCTATTGGGATTAACCATCCCCGTTTGGGTGATTAGCTATCACTGGGAACGAACGTTGACCATGTCGGACTTGGATGTTGCGGGTTACAACATCTGTACGGGCAAATAACTGCTAAAATAGCAAATATAGGTTGAGCTTCGGTGTCATGAGCTTAGTGCAACAGTAATCTGGTTTTGTGATTGTTGGCATATGTTGTAACATCACGGGAAAGTCTTGCGGTCCTGCATAATTTAAATACATAAACCTATGAATTCACCAACAATTTTGTTGACGTTTTAAGCAATGTTTTCAGGAGGTCATTAGGCACGAGATGCCAAGGATGCATTGGATTATGTTTTGGATTGCACTGTTAAAGATATATGTGCATCATGTTTTGGGAAATCTATGTTATCTTTTGTAATGTTAAACAAAGAACAAGTAAAGCTATAAGCTTTTGTAATATGTCTTTTATTTAAATCCAATGTATCAATTTAAACGACTTTTGTGTCGTTCTTATATATATCTTGTGCTGTTGATCTTGAAGTAACATGCCCCGGATCCTTATTCCGCTGCGACCCATTTTAGGGGTGTTACAGTTACTCACCCAAACAGGGATGTAAATCCCAAATAGATTTATTTATAACATTCGCGCTTACACCCAGTAATTAACAGTTCATGATCAATGGGCATAGTGGGTTATAGCTACTTAAGCAAACTCGTAATTTGATTAAAAGTGTGCTTGCGTCCTAATATAAAACAATGCATGTTTCTCACCCCGAGAGTTGTAAATCGCCGTATCCAGAGGGGTTCGATACGCCGTATAGGGTGTCTAGGAAGACAGACTCGTGCAAATAATTTAAAAATAGTTTAAACAATTTAAAAACGATTGGGTTGTCTCCCGGGAAGCACTTTTGTTTCATCTAGTTGTTAAGTTTGACTTTTTCCTTCCTCATTACTCTTCATTTAGCTCGTGTTATGGCCCATCCGCGATCTTTCTTATTGAAGAGTTCGTGGTAGATGCAAGATATGCTGCCAGGGGTTTTTCTACACTACTGATTTTGCTTAGACCCACAGTGATGTATTCTTCACAAGATCCTACCAAATACCTTATGACAATGAATTCTTCAGTTTGGCAAAGCTCGTCAGGGTTGCTGATGTTGTGATGAGCGAGAATTGGTATCGGAGAATAATCTCTATCAATGATTTCGTAGATGTCTTTTCCATCTTGCGCATCCAAGTAAGGTTTGAAAAATAAATCCGAGCATGTCTTTTCGTTGCTTTCTTCGCATGGTTCATTGTAATTGACGAGGTCGTTAATCGTTCCATTAGTTCGTCCATTTACATAAAACTCCCATAATCCGCTTTTGACGTTCTTGTCAAGCTCCCAGTAGTTGTCAAATTTTGATGCAAGCCAATATAGAAATTCAAAGTAATCCGTTCCATGGCCTAAGTCATCTGGAATTCTACTTTTGTATGTATGGGACAATGGGTAATATTTATGGAAGAATTTATCGCCCAATTCCTTCCAAGTGGTAGTTGTTCCTTCTTTGTCCCACCATTTCTTTGCATCTCCAATAAGTGATTTTGAGAACGCGTGTAATCAAAGTCATCCTTATCCGCATTAGGAATCTTGATCCATTCGGTTATTTCTAGTACTTTTCCAATGTGTTCGATAATGTCACTTCCGTCCATACCATTGAAGGAGTTGTCATGCAATATTTTTAGAATTCTTCGACTATTGTATCTCGGGTTTTGTGATCATAGATGAATTAGTTTGATCTCTATCATCGTCGCTTGATATGTCTTCATCTATTAACCCTTCATTGTTTCCCACCTCTATCCAAGAATATAATAATACGTGTTTAGTCGTTTCATCAACTTTTTATCATCTTTGAATTTTGAATTCCTCCAGGTTATGAATTCGAGTGGGTCAAGACCTTCTTCATCATCTACGCACATTTTATCATAGTTGCTGGCACAGGATAGTGGGTAAAATTCACTGACAAATTTATTAACCAATTCTTCCCAAGTGTTGATTTTTTCCATCTCCCTCGTTCATCCACCATGTTCTTGCTTCCCTAGAAAGTGAGAGAGGGAAGGTTATCATGAGGAGTTGAAAAGGGTCCATACCGTCTACTTTGATCGGATCGAGTATTTTAAGAATTTTAGCAATGTGGCCGACCACATCTTTTTCAACCCTTCCGTTGTAAGTGTTACTGCTTAGCTCCTTTAATAATTCTTCACTGAGTTCATATTTCACATTGCCATCAACACTTGTCTCAGCAAGATTTTGTTCAGCTCGAGCTTCATTCGGAATAGGTTCTGCCATTGTTTGTCAAATGGTTTCCTGAGAATAAACAAAAAAATGATCAGTAGAATTTGGGAGAGAACACGATAAATAAGAAATCTAATACGAAAAATAGCTACTATTACTGTATCAGATAACGAATACGCCGTATTCAATTAACTTGAATACGCCGTATGGTCTGCTGACGGTCAGTATGTCGTATTGATTATGCAGAATACGACGTATTGTTTGGAAGAACAGATACGTCGTTTAGACTGTAGAAGTCACTACGTTCATCTGAGTGGAAAGGTCAATACCTCGTATCCAACTGGTGGATACAGCGTATCTGTTGATCTGTCAGAATAGGATACTTAGAAAACAATTAAATAATGCTGGAATTTAAACACACAATTAAATTAATTACAAACATAATTAAATTACACTAATTAGATTAATTTAAACTAATGGTTAGAAATACTAATAAAATTAAAGGTTAAACTTTTTCACTCCCCGGCAGCGGCGCCAAAAACTTGATGTGCTGTCGTGTAGGGTCAATTTATTGATTACCAAGTTTTAAATTTATATTTAGCCGACTTATCCTAAAACAACACTTTAACGGGCAGTGTACCCGATCGGGTGGAGTTTCGTGGTAAGTAGGGTGTCGAACACTAAGAGCGAGGTCGTTAACCTTATAATCTATCAGTATTTTAATTACTCTAGTTAAGTTAATTCTAATTACTTGTTAAACCTATGCTATATACGCTTCTAACGATAGATGGGGGTTTTCAGCCTGAGAGACTGGCACAGGTTTTATGGTGACAATAATCAATTCTAAACACAATAAACATGCAAGAAAACAATCAGAAGATAAAAGAGCGGTACAAGCCAAATAATAGAAAACTGTATTAGCCATATTAAATCCGATTAAATGTTGGTTTGTTTATTTAGTGCAATGATTTCTTATCTCGAAGCGGCATATCATTCTTAAGACTTAGGCGGGACATCATCCTAAGACCTAGACACGTTGAATCCTGTCACAATTAACGCATCCGCATAAAGCATCCTTTAGTTTAATTATAATCTATCTAGGGATTATAGCAAGGTGTCCTTGATAAAACCCTAGCTATCAGGACTTTAACTACTTATGTTTAACGATAGTTTTCATAATAGTAGATCACTATTCAATCTTTATCAATAATCATAACATTACTTGTTGAAACCTTAGGGTCCCTGCCGGTCACAACTAAGCTCTAATTTAAAGACAAGACAGAACGTTACTTGTGATCCTATTGGTCCCAGTAATATAAGCAGATATGGAGAGCTTTCCAGTTTTCTAGCTCGCATGTTGGGTAACTAGGGAAACAGTTGGAATGATAGGTTTCCGCATATTGAAACAACGTAAAACAAGTATCATATGATATATATAATTAGACTTTCACGATAAATTAGTAAATTGATTTTTAGAACAAACCAAACATTAAATCTTCATTAAGCATGGCTAATACCAAGGGTATTAGCCCATAACCATCGTAATTATACATGTGCGATCATTAATCACAAAGATAACTAAACGTTTTACCGAACAATACCAAAATTAAATGATTACAAGAGTAAGGAAATTACACGGTGTCTTCTATGGAATCGTGATCGATGCTTGACCTTTATTGCTCTTTTTTTCTTCAAAAAATCATCTTTTATGAGTGAGGTATGAAGAATATGATTTTGCACACTGAAAACTCATTTTTGAGTCTTCTATTTATAACCTCTGAAAAATGCTGGATACGCCGTATTGGGCTAGGCCAATACGACGTATTAGGGTGTATCCCTTAGAGTGCGCGCAAAGTTTAAGATCAGTATAATATACATTCCTAAAATACAAATATCTTCGTATCTCTGAATAGTTATCTTCATGGATACGGCGTATGGCATAAGGTAGATACGCCGTATTGGGAATTGTGAATATGTATTTTCTTGTGAAGACTTGACGCTGATACGCCGTATCTCTTTTCCTGGATACAGCGTATTGGTCAGAAATGAGTAATCTTCAAATGTCTTCATTTTAGCTCCAAAATATGCGCCTTTTAGCATGTCTTCACAAATCACTCCTTAATTACTGCAAATAACACTTTTAAGCAATTAAGTACACATTCTTGCAATAATTATACAAAAGTGGTTAATTTATTCCGGATAAATGATGGTATAAATGTGACTTTATTTGATGTCATCATGCGTTATTTAATAGATGATAGAAGAGAAGATTAAGACCACAAGAGGTGTTAGACTTAGAGGATAGGAGAAGAGAAAAAGTGAGAAAGAAAGAATGGAAAGTGGTGAGGAATACAAGAGCCAAGAGGGGGTATTTATAGTTCAAAAACTAAATTTGGCTTTTCTAAACAGCCAGTGGCACGCTACCCCACGCGCCAGCGCATGGCCAGTGTGCCGTAAACGTGTCTTGGATTTTTTTTGGCTTTTTAAATACTCGTTCTTGCTAAACCCCCAATTGTACTTCACGCTTTGACCATTCCATTAATCTTACACTCAAAGTCAACCAACTCAAATAGTCATTTGTTTAAAATATTTGTGAAATAATAAAAAGCATTTTGGGGATGTTTGTCCAATATCAAATAGATAGAGAAGAGCTATTGGACAAAGGGTGTATTTTAGGCATTCCTCAAAGGTAAATGGTTTAGTTGGAAACTAACCATGGTTAATTGAGTGTGTTGTCATGGTTAAGATAGAAAGAATATGCCAATAGAATATTCCAAACTTGGTAAGGAAGTGTGGATGTTGTGAGAGAGAATTTGAAATTCAAATTCAAATTCAATCACAACATGTGGGATAGTGTTGAGAAGAGTGTGAGTTAGAATTGATGTGATGGAAGGGAGCCTTTAGATTCAAATTCAAATCTTGAATTTGAATGTTTAAGGATAAGGTTGAGAGGTATAGTGAGTTGAATATGGGTTGGAATGAGTTGGATTGAATGTAATGGTGATGTGATAGAAGGGAGCCTTTGTTAAAATTCAAAATTGAATTGTTAAGAAGGATAAGTTGGCAAAGTGTGTGAGGGAAGCTTTGGTGAAGTGTGTGTGTGTGGATTTGAATTCAAATATAGAATTGTGTGAGTGTGTATATAGGAGAAGAGTGTGGGAGAAGCTTTGTGTGTGTGAAACGTGTTATGGATTCCTTACAGCTCAACATGTAACTCTAGCTTGTACGCCACATGACCAATTCTATCTATGATCTTGAATGGCCCGATGTATTGTGGACTCAACTTTCCGTGTTTCCTAAAACGAATTATGCCCTTCCAAGGCGACACTTTGAGCAATACCTGGTCACCCACCTTAAATTCTAAGGGTTTAAGTCTCTGGTCTGCGTAGCTATTCTGACGGCTACGAACAGTCAACAACATGTTCTTAATCTGCACTATCTTCTCTGTCGTCTCCCGAATCATTTCCAGACCCCTGAGTTGGCTATCCCCAACCACACTCCAATAGACTGGCGATCTACACTTTCGCCCATAGATTGCCTCGAAAGGTGCGGCCTTGATGCTCGCGTGATAACTATTGTTGTATGAGAACTCGACCAGTGGCAGATGTCGATCCTAGCTACTTCCAAAGTCAATCACACATGCACACAACATGTCTTCAAGTGTTTGTATCATCTCTCACTTTGACCATCCGTTTGTGGGTGGTAAGCGGTACTCCTGTCAAGCCTTGTCCTTAGCGCCTCTGTAGTGATCTCTAGAATCCAGAAGCAAATTGGCTGTCTCTATCTGATATGATCGAGATGGGCACTCCGTGCCTACAAACAATTTCCCTTAAGTATAGCTAGGTGAGTTTCTCCATACTATCGGTTTTCTTCATCGGTAGGAAATGCGCTGATTTGGTCAATCGATCGACAATGACCCAAATCGAGTCATACCCCCTTGGAGTCCTTGAGAATCTATTGATAAAATCCATGGTGATCTTATCCCACTTCCAAACAGGAATTTCCGGTTGTTGAAGTAACCCAGACGGCTTTTGATGTTTAGCTTTAACTTTAGAACAGGTCAGACACTTGCTGACAAAGGTGGTGATATTAGCCTTCATGTTTGGCCACCAACATAACTGTTTCTAGTCTTGATACATCTTTTTAGATCCTGGGTGAATGGAGTACTTAGATTTATGCGATTCATACTTAATTAAATCCCTTAATCCTTTGAATCGTGGCAACCAGACACGCTTGCCAAAACATCGGGTCCTATCGGGGCGAAACTTAAATATTTGCTTGATCAATCTCCCTAAATTCTCTGCCCTTACATTCTTTTTTTTATTGCTTCCTTTTGAGCGTTAAGGATCTGCTCAAGTAGATTGTTGTGAACCGTCATTACCAATGATCAAACATGCAATGGCTTAATCCGTTCCTTCCGACTCAAGGCGTCAGCCACTAAGTTTTCCTTTCCGGGATGGTAACAAATCTCACAGTCATAATCGCTTAAGAGTTCGATCCACCGTCGCTGCCTCATATTAAGCTCTTTCTGATTTAGGATATACTGAAGACTCTTATGATCCGTATAAACTACACACTTTGTTTCATACAGATAATGTCTCCACAACATAAGAGCAAAAATCACGGCCCCCAGCTCTAAGTTACGGGTCGTGTAGTTCTCTTCATGGGTTTTCAGTTGACGAGACGCATATGCTATAACCTTCTCTCGTTACATCAACACTGCTCCAAAACCTTTGAGTAATGCCTTATAGTATACAATGAAATCTTTCATCCCCTCAGGTAACACCAAAATAGGTGCACAGCACAACTTCTGTTTCAACAATTGGAACGCCTCATCTTCCTCTTTTCCCCATTCATACTTCTTATTTTTCTGAGTTAGCTTGGTGAGAGGCTTGGAAATCAATGAAAAACCTTTAATAAACCTTCGATAATATCCGGCCAGCCCTAGGAATTGTCTTACTTTAGTGGGTGTCGTTGGGGCAGCCCAATTACTAATTGCTTCAATCTTGGCAGGGTCTACATGAACACTATTACGGTCGATCACATGACCGAGGAATTGCACAGATTCAAGCCAGAAGTCAAACTTTCATAATTTCGCATACAATTGCTCCTTCTTAAGTAGCTATAAGATATCATTGATAAACACAATTACAAACTTATCGAGATACGATTTGCATACTCGATTCATTAAGTCCATAAACACTGCCGGTGCGTTGGTCAAACCGAACGGCATTACTTGAAACTCATAGTGACCATACTGCGTTCTGAAAGCAGTGATCGGAATATCCTCCTCTCGAATACGGAGTTGGTGATAACCTGATCGCAGATCAATCTTCGAATACATGCTTAAACCTTGAAGTTGATCAAATAAATCATCAATTTTCGAGAGAGGATAACGATTCTTGATTGTCAACTTGTTCAGCTCACAGTAGTCGATACACATACGAAAGGATCCGTCCTTCTTCCTCATAAATAATACCGGAGCTCCCTAAGGCGATGAGCTCGGGCGAATAAATCCTTTCTCCAATAACTCTTGTAGTTGTTCTGATAACTCCTTCATCTCGGATGGTGCTAAACGGTACGGTGCGCGTGTAGCTCCCGACATTAATTCAATTCATAACTCTACTTGCCGAGGTGGTGGAAGTCCCGGTAAATCATCAGGAAAGTTGTAAATCACATGCACATCTTTAATACGCTTCTCTTTCGATTCTTTCTCAGTCACATGCACCCAAAACAAATGGCATCCCCTTTCTATGTATTTTCTGGCCTTAATGCAGGATATATCCTTCAATCGGGACGTACCTTTTGCCCTCGACTACCAATGTCTTGTTCTTAACGGGTATATGTACAACCCTTTTACCACACATAATAACGGCATCCCGCTCAACTAACCAGTCCATCCCGACTATAACATCAAAAGTACAAAGCTCGATTGGCATAAGGTCAATTTAAAACAGATGGTTTACTAAGTTCAAGGTGCAACCCCTTAAAACAGTGTTAGTGCTAACGACTTTTCCATCGGCTAATTTGACCGCACAACTAGTATCTAGTTTAACCGGATTAATATCAATTAAGTGACTAAAAATAATGTTCATAAAACTTTTGTCCGACCCAGACTTAAATAATACTGTGGCATATCGATTATTGAGTAAGAACGTACCCGTCACTACGTTAGGCCCCTTATTTTGGTGTCCTTCTCCCTTCACGTAAGCTTGGCCTTGAGCGTTTCCGACCCAGAGTTAAATAATACTGTGGCATAACGGTTCCTTGTATGCCCTTTCTCTCTACATCCGTAACAGGTCACGATTGGTTGGGCATTAGCACCGGTGGCAACAGCCTTGCCTTTACAGTCCTTAGCCATATGGCCGATCTTCTCACACTTGAAGCATTTGGTCATGCAACAACCATGATGACGACCCTCGCAACTGTTGTAAGTAGGAGGTGGTCCTATAGGCTCGGCTCCCTCCTCTCGGGCATTAGTCATCGCCCTTACATTCCCCTGTCTCTAGTTGTTCTGATAATGATGGCAGGTGTTGTCTCTATAATTATTCCGGTTATTCCTACCCTGGGAGTTCTCCCACTTCCTTTTGTTTCCTTCAGCAATCCTTTCCATTCTAGCCTGCGCCTTCTACTCCATCAGCGTATAGGTCATTCGAACAACTTCATTCAAACTAGTGGGTTTGGAGGAAGTAACTTCTCCCTTGATGTTGTCAATCAACCCCCGGATGTAAGCATTAATCTTTTTATATTCTGTTGGAACCAGTTCCGGACACAATAGAGCCAGCTCATTGAAGCGTTGAGTATAGGCAGGCATGTTAAAATCTTTAACCTTCAAATTACACATCTCGTGCTCCATCCTCTTAATCTCTTATGCTGGATAGAATTCTTCCGTCATCAGTTTCTTCATTTTGGTCCAAGTGGTCCGGTTAGCAGCCTCTAATCTCCTAGTTGCAACATGTGAATTCCACCACGTTAAGGCGCGTCCTTGAAGTGTGGCAGCCACAAATTTAACTTTCTTCTCTTCTACATATTTGCTAATACCAAAGACCATCTCTGTTTTCTTAAACCATTGGCATAATTCAACGGCTCCTTCAATCCCATAGAAGACAGTTGGGTTACATTTCATAAATCTAGTAAATGTACATTCACGGACAGCTGGTTCCCCAACTTGACATCCAACTCCGCCAGATCTGCCAGCTCTACCAGCATTAACTCTGGTAGCATAATCCGTAGCAATAGCCTTGGCTACCTTATCAGTAATAAGCCTTTCGATTGCAGCCGCAGACATTTTTCTTGGAGGTATGATTCTATCATAACACAAAGGAAACTTTGGTGAGTATTCATACAATGGTATATTCATATCATGTACAAATGAATCAACTATAACAACACAAAATAGTAATCAAAAGCTAGTTGTTCATCATTAATCACATAAGAGTTAATACATTGTTGCATTCAGATTCAAAATATGGAAAAAGCCATTACAACCAATGACATTAAGTCTACCAATCCAAAGATTTTGTTTAGTGATTACAAAATAAAAGACACTACAATTGAAACTGTAATATTATAAGTCACGAGGGGATCCTTGTAGCTCAAGTGATGGGGTCTCCTCACGAGCGATTGGAATACTAGTGGCACCACAAACATATGGATCATCAGGGTCAAGGTGAGCAACCGAAACAGTGGTGGCATCACGAGGTCTCTCCTAATAATGCATGTGTCATGGAAAATATTCTATAACCTCGACAGACCAATGCCTCAGGTGGTAGTGATGTCACAAAAC
>BQNB010058404.1:0-37775 GCA_026074375.1 Tanacetum coccineum | reverse complement strand
TAAATAAGCTATGCTACAGTAATAAGCTAAAATTTGAAAAAATGAGACTTACAAATCCCTTGCTCCAACAGGGAGAACAAATCAGATTATAAAATGGCATAAATGAGAGATTATGGTGAACTTATAAGGAGTGAGATTTTTTTTGGTTTCTTAATACTTTTAAATATCTAAGTAATTTTAGTTAAAACATATTATAAAATGGCATAAATGAGAGCTTATGGTGAACTTATAAAAACATAAAGTGAGCTTAAAATATTGAAGACAAGATTTTAGAACAAAAACTTAGATTTCATTAAAACCAAAACAGATTACAATGCTTGTATTAAAAACTTAGAACTATGTTAACTAAAAAAAACTACTTAACTAACTGCCTTGAAGGCTTACAAGTGATGCCTTTTTATACTACTTCTATCTAGGTCTTCTCTTCTTCTCTTGTGCTTTCTTTGTGAGTGAGCCAGCCGAGTGTGCTTGTTGTGTGAGGGAGAGGACACAAAGCATCTTGGCCATTGAATTATCTTGAAGCCCACTCAAAACAATCTACACCCTTCGTTTCCTTTGTCCAATTACAAGAGAGGGGATTGCCAAGCTGTTTTTGGGGTGTAGTAAAGTGGGGTTTAAGTTTTTAGAGTGAAGTAGGATAGGGAAGACATTTGAACAGTGGTGCAGACTCACACAGAATGTGTGAGTCAAAAATGGCGAGAAATGCTGGTGAAGATGTACAGTGTTTTAAACGCAGGGTGTGGGTTTGGGTATTTGGCATAAATGGCACCTCAAGTTTATAAGTCTTTTTGCAATTTTCGTCCCTTGTGGTGTTTAGTAATTTTAAAATGGGCAAAAATGGTCCCTCAGGGTTAATACTTGTATTGCAAACTTAGTCCTTTGTGGTGTAAGTATTAAGGATTGGTAGAATTAGACCTTGGGCTTATATAGTTGGGCTAATGGGCCTTTGTGATTAAGTGGGCTGACCTGGGCCCACTAGGTGGGTACGGTTGGGCCCACTTTTGACAGTTATATTTTCGGGTTTGGTTTTTGATGCTCTTTTCAATGCCATATCCAGGTGTTGACTTTGACTCCGTTTTGACTTTATCAAATTCACAAACGTTGTCGAGTCGATCCGGAAATTTCTGTTTTAGCTCCGTTTTCAACCCTTTTGAAACCTTGGCCTTAGTTTTTCGAGCTCTTTCCAAATCCATGCTTAGTTTTCTCCGGCTTAGCTTTGTTTTTGTCCTTTAGTAAATATCCGGTACCTGCATAGTACAAACATAAAAACAGGCATATATGTGGTATTTTATGTGCGTTTTTGGTCATTTAGGGTCGATTTTAAAGGTAAAAGGTATGTGTATTTAAACACATACCAGCAGGTTTAGGGTTTAGAGTTTAGGGTTTAGGGTTTATGGTTTAGGATTTAAGGTTTAGGGTTTATGGTTTAGGGTTTAGGGTTTAGGGTTTAGGGTTTAGGGTTTAGGGTTTAGGGTTTAGGGTTTAGGGTTTAGGGTTTAGGGTTTAGGGTTTAGGGTTTAGGGTTTAGGGTTTAGGGTTTAGGGTATATGGTTTAGGGTTTAGGGTTTAGGGTTTAGGGTTTAGGGTTTAGGGTTTAGGGTTTAGGGTTTAGGGTTTAGGGTTTAAAGTTTAGGGTTTAGGGTTTAGGGTTTAGGGTTTAGGGTTTAGTGTTAAGGGTTTAGGGTTTAGGGTTTAGGGTTTAGGGTTTAGGGTTTAGGGTTTAGGGTTTAGGGTTTAGGGTTTAGGGTTTAGGGTTTAGGGTTTAGGGTTTAGGGTTTAGGGTTTAGGGTTTAGGGTTTAGGGTTTAGGGTTTAGGGTTTACTATAAAAATTAAGTTTTACTCAAGTTTTCCTGCCAAAAAACTCTTTTTTTAACTATGCAGGTTTAGGGTTTAGAGTTTAGGGTTTAGGGTTTAGGGTTTAGGGTTTAGGGTTTAGGGTTTAGGGTTTAGGGTTTAGGATTTTTGGTTTAGGGTTTAGGGTTTAGGGTTTAGGGTTTAGGGTTTAGGGTTTAGGGTTTAGGAATTTTAGTATTAAGGGTTTATGGTTTACTATAACAATTAAATTTTACTCCAGTTTACCTGCCAAAAAACTTTTTTTAACTATTTGGTTTAGGTTTAGGGTTTAGGGTTTAGGGTTTAGGGTTTAGGGTTTAGGGTTTAGGGTTTAGGGTTTAGGGTTTAGGGTTTAGGGTTTAGGGTTTAGGGTTTATGGTTTAGGGTTTAGGGTTTAGGGTTTAGGGTTTAGGGTTTATGGTTTAGGGTTTAGGGTTTAGGGTTTATGGTTTAGGGTTTAGGGTTTAGGATTTAGTGTTTAGGGTTTAGGGTTTACTATAAAAATTATGTTTTACTCAAGTTTTCCTGCCAAAAAACTCTTTTTTAACTATGCAGGTTTAAGGTTTAGAGTTTAGGGTTTAGGGTTTAGGGTTTAGGGTTTAGGGTTTAGGGTTTAGGGTTTAGGGTTTAGGGTTTAGGGTTTATGGTTTAGGGTTTATGGTTTAGGGTTTAGGGTTTAGGGTTTAGGGTTTAGGGTTTAGGGTTTAGGGTTTATGGTTTAGGGTTTATTGTTTAGGGTTTAGGGTTTAGGGTTTAGGGTTTAGGGTTTAGGGTTTTGGGATTAGGGTTTAGGGTTTAGGGTTTAGGGTTTAGGGTTTAGGGTTTAGGGTTTAGGGTTTAGGGTTTAGGGTTTAGGGTTTAGGGTTTAGGGTTTACTATAAAAATTAAGTTTTACTCTTGTTACTCTGGCAAGATGGTAACCCGCTTGACTTCGGTAAGGTAGGTCACGGGTTCGATTCCTGCTGGGGTGTAACATCCTTTTTTATAAGCATTTTTTAGCTACTAGCCAACAACAATGATACTTAAACTTCTATATTAAAATGGAAATGCATTCAATTAATGTATAGGTTGCTTTGTCAAGATGGTAACCCGCTTGACTTCTGTAAGGGAGGTTGCGGGTTCGATTCTTGTTGGGGTGTAACATCCTTTTTTATTTTATTATTATGAATATATTTGATAGGTCACATGAATCTTGAATCAATCATATCAACATGTAAGATTAGAGAGAATGAGGGCAAGTAAAGGGAAAATTCAAATCTTATTATGGAGGGAAAAATGAGAGTTCTTATTAAGGTTCTTGTAATCTATCTCGGTTATTGACACTATGCAATCATTATCTCTTCTTGCCACAATCTTTGTGATAAACTTATGTTCATGACCTAATTCCCAGTATGTCTTGATGACTTGAACGATCTTAGAGTTTGATTAGATCTCTTCCTTCGGTCTTCCAGGTTCTTTATGTCTCCTTATGTAGAAGATCTTCGCATGATGATTTTTCCAGTTTTCAACACCATATCTTGCATAAGGATTAAACTTCTTTATACACTTATTAATCCATCTGGAAGTCCGTTCTTCAATATCATCATCATTGAAGATAATTGCTGGAAATTTATGAAGTGACAAAACGATCTTCTTGGGACCTGAATTTCCTTTCTTTAAGTACAAAAGGTCTTGATTGATCAGAGATAGTGCTGAAGCTTCAGGATCTATTTGACAGCTTTGAACTAATGGTGTGATCTTTTGTGGATGTGGAGAGACAAGAATTTCCTTTCTGCTTTCCCAAACAATGTCACTTTGCAAGAAATTCTTCATCTGATCAATGTGATACTGATGTTCATCTCCTGAAGTACATCTTTGTCTTATCATCTCATCTGCCATCTTCTTCGACTTAGCTTCATCAATTGTCAAAGATATCTCTTCCATGATGTCTTGTGTTACTTGCTTAGTTGGAATCTCATCCTCACCAGAAGCATAAGAATTAGTCCAAAAATCAAATTCATCATCTTGTTCTTGATTACCTGAAGTAGAAGGACCTGGTTCCTCTACATTAACTTGTCCAGACGATGACTCTCCAGATACATATGCTTCATACTCTGATGTCTTCTACCTTTTTGCACTATTCTCCCCCTCAGGATGATCATCATCATGAGGATCGTCATGATCTCTTGTGCGAATGGCATAATATCTACAAGCAGTTTGTGGTACCTGAGTCTTCTCAAACTTCATCGGGAGAGCCAACCAGATTGCTATGTCTTGTTGTTGTAACAGAGGATCAGCCTTCATAGCAAGGTATAATTGATGTTGTTGTTATGGAACAGAGGATGATTGAACTTGTGCCGGATGAACATGAAGAATATGACCCGACATATAACTGCATACAGATGCATCAACTAAAGAAGGAATAACATTGTCAATTGCATTTTGAATCTGTGATGATATCTGTGCCTGCATACGCCCACATTCTTGCAAGATAGCTTTAGAGATTAATCTTTCCGTCTCTTCTTTAGTCGTTTTCCTTTCCAGAATCAACCCTTCCGCAAGATACACAGGAACTTGATCTCGAACTTGCGCAGGAACTTCCTTCTTAACTTGCTCCGTTACTTTCTCTTTCACCAACGAGGGTAGCATTTCCATCATGACATCATGAAGATTATCAGCAAGTTGATCACTTGATGTCCGTGGCATGAACCTTTTCTTGAGATGTGCAAATAAGTAACCATATCGTCCCTGTAATTCATGAAAGAAAGTCTTGTATCTTTTGAATCGATTGGGTTTTGCCTTGATCAATGATAGAAGACGATTGGTTTTTGTTAACTTTGGTGCAAATGAACCTGATGATGGTGTAGGATGAGTAACCGTCAATTCCTGGAGTTTCTCGGTATCCGAAGATACGAGAGTAGAGAGATTCCTAGGTGATCTAGTTGGTGAGGGAATTGGTGAAATCCTAGACTCCTCTACATTCTTCCCTTTTGCCCTTCTCCTTAATTCAAACACTTCATCAGTTATTTCATCTTCTTCATCATCAACATTTACAGGTATAACAATATCTGGTTCCACCTCCGTGTCCTTTGTAGTCTCTTCCTCTTTTTCCTGAACAATCTCCACCTCCGGACTTTCCTTATCACTCCTGGGCTCTAACCTAGTGCCGGGAATAGATATGTCATCATTCCTAGGGGGTGAACTATCATCAACATTCTCAGGATCTTTAACAAGCTTCTCAATCTCCTCAGCTGCCAAGTGCTCGTATACCAGTGCCACATTTTCTCTTGCTTCTTGTTCTTCACGACTTTTGTGCTCAGCAAGACTTACTTGAATCGTATCTTGTAAAATCATCTCATCAGCTTTTTCTGTTGTTGGCACTGGAACAGGTGGTGTTAGTCGTGCAGATTGCCTTGACGGTAATCGAAAACGGATCACAGTTGATCGTTTTGTTTTTCATAGACATTCACACAATTACAATCATGAAGCAACAACATTATTACATATACAAAACACTTCACAAAACCACAAATAATTAAACTATTTTTCACAATTAACCTTTACTAAATTTTGACTTTTGTTGACTACCGATTTTGACCAGTTGACCTTACCGATTTTCACAATTAACCTGTGCACAAAGAAGTAAACTCGGTAAAATAACAGATTCGGTAATGGTCTACCGAGTTTAACCAAAATTCAATCCTAACCAATCTATGATCATTTTATGGCCTTAAGTCACTTTTTACACTAAATCTAAGCCTAAGATTATTCAGAAGCTACAAAAACTCGGTAAGACACTTTTTACACTAAACTCGGTAAACCTCATCTTTACCGAGTTCAAACTCGGTAATCCCAAATTACTCAAAAACACCTAAAACATATATATTCACTTACGTTTGAGTAAGAAGTGAAGTTACAATCGTTGTAATGAACTTAGATATCGAAAAACACACTTCTACTCAAATTCGGTAAAAGGATTCGGTAAACAAGAAAAGTAGAAAATGAAATTAAAACCCTTTATATAGCCACCGAAAACAGTTTGTAAAATTGACATTTGCAGTCCCTGTACTTAAATTTTACCGAAAACTGTTGAAAAATTGTCACATTCAGTCCCTGTACTTGGTATTTACCGAAAAATTTTGAAAAATTTACACATTCAGTCCTTGTACTTTAACATTTCCAATTTTTGTTTTTGAATTTACACAAACTCCCCCTTAAACAATGAATCTTTTCAAACACTCCCCCTTGAAATGACAATTATGTTAAATTCATAGTCCGAAAATAAAAATTGTTACTTTTCAACTAAAAACTCCCCCTCAAAAATTTAACATTTCCAAATTTTGTCATCATGAGAGTTTATTATCAAAAAGATGTTTGTGAATGAAAATTGTAAGAACTCCCCCTTGGATCATGATTCCGTATTTTGCAATGTAAACGGTTTTAATAAGAAATTTGGAATCATGAAACAAAAGATTGTAATTCTTTTTAAATTATGTTTGTTTGTTTGTTTTTTTTAATAAGAAAAATGTGTCAAATCTTTTTGTTATTTTTGAAATATTTATGTACATGATTGTGATGTATGATCTTTTTACGAAGATAACTTTGTCAGACTTTCCAACTGAGTTGGAGTCATACATCTCATACCAATGCGATGAACTAGATACTCAAAGCGTTCTTTTGGAAGCGCCTTAGTAAATAGATCCGCAAGTTGGTATTCTGTTCCGACAAAGTAAATTTCCACAGTACCCCTCTCAACGTGTTCTTTAATAAAATGATACCGGATGTCAATGTGCTTTGTCTTAGAATGTTGGACTGGATTGCATGAAATAGCAATGGCACTCTTGGAATCACAATACATCGGAATCCGATTGTATTTAAATCCATAGTCAAGCAGTTGAGTACGCATCCATATCACTTGAGCACAGCATGCAGACAATGAAACATATTCAGCTTCTGCAGTAGACATCGCAGTACAATCTTGTTTCTTTGAACTCCAACTCACGAGCTTTCCACCTAAAAATTGCAATCCTCCTGATGTGCTTTTACAATCATCTTTACAACCTGCATGGTCCGCATCTGAATAGGCAATTAGTTCAAAACCAGAATCCTTCGGATACCATAGGCCCATGTTATAGGACTGTCTTAGGTACCGGAAGATCCGTTTGACCTCTTTGAGGTGTTTGACCGTAGGTCGTGCTTGATAACGTGCACATACAAAAGTAGCAAAGGCTATGTCTGGTCGACTGGCTGTTAGATACATAAGCCCTCCTATCATACGACGATAAGTCGTTTGATCAGTAGGAGTGCCTTGTAAATCAGCATCCAGTCTCTCTCAAACACATCTAATTCAATAATTGAATGGACACTAAGTCACTCACTCCTCATTCTGTTCAATGCAGAAAACGGTTGAAACCGGACATGACTTAGTCCACTTAAACAATTACGAATAGACATATATGATCCATAGCATACAATTCATGAAAACTTGTTTATTTGCGCATAAAAAGGCTTATTTGTCAGGCTTTTGCGCACCACTAGACAACCTGATCATTTTGTTTTTCACAGACATTCACACAATAAGCATTACAATCATGAAGCAACAACATTATTACATATACAAAACACTTTCACAAAACCACAAACAATTAAACTGATTTTCACCATTAACCTTTACTGAGTTTTGACTTTTGTTGACTACCGAGTTTGACCAGTTGACCTTACCGATTTTGACAATTAGACTTTTTACTGAGTTTCAAAAATAATGACTTTTGTTACCATAAACTCAATATCATCTAAGTGTTTAAATCATTGACAGATTATAACCTGTGCACAAAGAACTAAACTCGGTAAAATAACAGATTCGGTAATCATAACACAAACTCGGTAAACCTCATCTTTACCGAGTTCAAACTCGGTAATCCCAAATTACTCAAAAACACCTAAGACATATATATCCACTTACGTTTGAGTAAGAAGTGAAATTACAATCGTTGTAATGAACTTAGATAGCGTAAAACAGATTTCTACTCAAACTCAGTAATAGGATTCGGTAAAAAAGAAAAGTAAAAAATGAAATGAAAATCCTTTATATAGCCACCGAAAATAGTTTGGAAAATTGACATTTTCAGTCCATGTACTTAACTTTTACCGAAAACTGTTTGAAAAATTGTCACATTCAGTCCCATGTAGCTTATATTTCCGAAAAAAAATTTGAAAAATTTACACATTCAGTCCTTGTACTTTAGCATTTCCAATTTTTTGTTTGTGAATTTACACAAACTCCCCCTTAAACAATGAATCTTTTCAAACACTCCCCCTTGAAATAACAATTATGTAAAATTCATAGTCCGAAAATGAAAAATTGTTACTTTTTCAACTAAAACTCCCCCTCGAAAATATAACATTTCCAAATTTAGTCATCATGAGAGTTTATTATCAAAAATAAATTTTGTGAATGAAAATTGTAAGAACTCCCCCTTGGATCATGATTCCGTATTTTGCAATGTAAAAGGTTTTAATAAGAAACTTGGAATCATGAAACAAAAGATTGTAATTCTTTTAAATTATGTTGTTTTTTTTAATAAGAAAAATGTGTCAAATCTTTTTGTTATTTTTGAAATATTTATGTACATGATTGTGATGTATGATCTTTTCACGAAGATAACTTTGTCAGACTTTCCAACTGAGTTGGAGTCATACATCTCATACCAATGCGATGAACTAGATACTCAAAGCGTTCTTTTGGAAGCGCCTTAGTAAATAGATCCGCTAGTTGGTATTCTGTTCCGACAAAGTAAATTTCCACAGTACCCCTCTCAACGTGTTCTTTAATAAAATGATACCGGATGTCAATGTGCTTTGTCTTAGAATGTTGGACTGGATTGCATGAAATAGCAATGGCACTCTTGGAATCACAATACATCGGAATCCGATTGTATTTAAATCCATAGTCAAGCAGTTGAGTACGCATCCATATCACTTGAGCACAGCATGCAGACAATGAAACATATTCAGCTTCTGCAGTAGACATCGCAGTACAATCTTGTTTCTTTGAACTCCAACTCACGAGCTTTCCACCTAAAAATTGCAATCCTCCTGATGTGCTTTTACAATCATCTTTACAACCTGCATGGTCCGCATCTGAATAGGCAATTAGTTCAAAACCAGAATCCTTCGGATACCATAGTCCCATGTTATAGGACTGTCTTAGGTACCGGAAGATCCGTTTGACCTCTTTGAGGTGTTTGACCGTAGGTCGTGCTTGATAACGTGCACATACAAAAGTAGCAAAGGCTATGTCTGGTCGACTGGCTGTTAGATACATAAGCCCTCCTATCATACGACGATAAGTCGTTTGATCAGTAGGAGTGCCTTGTAAATCAGCATCCAGTCTCTCTGTTGCCATAGGTGTGCTCATGGAGACACATTCATCTAGACCATGTTTCTTTAACAACTCTATTGCATATTGTGACTGACTTATGAATATGCCACGGGGAGATTGATGAACTTGAAGTCCAAGAAAGAACTTTAGTTCACCCATCATCGACATTTCAAAATTGTTTTTCATTAAGTTTGCAAATCTTTTTGAAAAATCTGGATTTGTTGATCCAAAAATAATGTCATCAACATATACTTGAACAAGTAATATGTCTCCCCCGTGACGTCTAGTAAACAAAGTTGGGTCAATTATACCTTTATTGAACCCGTGTTCAATTAGAAAAGAAGACAGTTTGTCATACCATGCACGAGGTGCTTGCTTAAGACCGTATAGAGCTTTTTTCAACCTGTAGACGTGATTTGGAAATTCAGAATCAATAAACCCTTCAGGTTGGCTGACATAAACTTCTTCTTTCAAAGGACCATTGAGAAAAGCCGTTTTGACATCCATTTGAAAGATAGTGATATTCATATGAGCAGCAAAAGCAATGAACATCCGAACAGCCTCAAGACGAGCAACAGGAGCAAATGACTCCTCAAAATCAATGCCTTCTTCTTGCTTATAACCTTTAGCCACAAGACGAGTTTTGTTCCGAACCACAATATTATCTGCATCACACTTATTCTTCCAAAGCCATTTGAGAGCAATAACATTCTTTCCTTCTGGTCGTGGAACCAATTCCCAAACTTGAAGTCTTTCAAATTGATTCAACTCATCTTGCATGGACTCAATCCAACTATGATCGGCCATAGCTTCTTTGATGTTCTTTGGTTCAATAGTGCTAACGGTTAATGCATACATGCAAACCTCAGAATCGGTATGTAGCCGTTGACGAGTCATAACAGGTTTGGATGGGTCACCAATAACTTGGTCTAGAGGATGATCTTTTGTCCAAATATGAGTCGAGGGTTGTACTTGATGGAAATTCTACACATTTGATGGTTCGAGATTCGTTGTAGATGACTCAATTTCCTCATGATTCAGAGAATCATATGGAACAAACTGTGTATTACCATCAAAGTGAGCAGAATCTTCTTGATTGAATTCATCAGACTCTTGTAAAGAGATTGGAGAATTTTGTTCGTCAGATGTTGTGATAACAGGAAGAGCCTCATGTGTGTCAACAATGATTGAAGATGTAGAAGGTGAGTCTTCTAGATCGTGAGTCGGTTGTGCAGCGGAATTGATGGTAGTATCAGAAGATTTCTGTCAAAATAATCTTCAAACATTGGACCGAACAAATTATCCAAATCCTCTTTTGAAAGAGTATTCATTAAGTCATCTGATGAATTTTGATTATTAAATCATTGAAGATCGGGTTCTAAACAATCGTGTTCAGAAGCCATTGCTGTAAGCTCGTCAAACTTGACATGAATAGTCTTCATAATCCTTTTGGTGCGACGGTTATAGATTCGAAAACCTCTTGATGTTTCCGAATAACTAATAAAAACTCTAATTTCTGCTTTAGGTTTCATTTTCCCAAGATCAGCACAGTCATTTGTCGGATAACACAATGAGCCAAACACATGAAAATACTCCACATTTGGCTTTCGTCCGTGTAACAACTTGGTATGTGCTTAATTACACATACCATTTTCCATTAAAAACGGACTTAAAAGACTAAAAACGTACCAAAAATACATTGTATTTGTATGTTTTGCATTTGAATTGTGCAGGAACGGATATTCAAAAGAAAGCTCGAAAAACGACCAAACAAGGCACGGGATTGAAAAGACAAAGTCCATCGAAGCCAAAGTCAGATCAACAGTCAAAAGACAGACACATGAAGAAAATACAACTTGAGGGTACTAAAACTGCAAACCTCAGTTGTAATACAAAAAGAAAAAGACAAGGGGTCGAAAATTGCAACCGGGTGAAGTTTTGCAATGAAGCTATAAGAAGTGAGGGCCAAAGACTGCAACGAACCCAAACTCAATCTTTTTACCCGCCCACAAAACCCAGGTAACAATTAGGGATGTCTTCCCACACCTTCTCCCTGCAAAACACTTAGCAACCTAGATATATCATTTCCAAACCACCCCACATTCCCCCCCCCAGCAGTATAAGTGCCATGTTTCAATCCCTCACATTCCCAAGTATTTTTGAATGGCTATGATGACTCCAAAGAAGCACCAAAGAAAATTGAAGGCAGTTGATTTGTTATAGAATCACTCACACAACAAGCCACACTTGAATTTTGCTCTCAAAAAAGAAGCACAGTGGAAGACCACAAAGAAAAGACTCTCGCTATAAATAGAGTCTTTTGATAAGCCTTTGAAAAAAAAACTATTTTTTCCTTAGAAAATCTTCGCCTTAATAGTTCAATACATCTTACTTATTTCAGAACTTAAAGTCATTTTACAGCTTTTTACTTTCAGCTTTGTAACCTTTAATTTTAATGCAAATTTGAGGTTTTAAGTCAATTTACGATTCCAAGTATTAAGTTTCTTAATTGTGCTGTTTTGTGTTCAAAAAGCTCTCAATACAGCTTGTTTATAAGCTGCTTTAATTAAGTAAATTTAAAAAGTTAAGTAGTTAAGAGAAAATCACAAAAATCACTCTCAAAAATAAACACCACACTTATTTTAAATAGATATAAGCCAGTACTGGAGGGCTTATGGACGTCTCACTAGCTTGTTTTATACAAGCTAGAGCTTGTAGATTCTTGGTTTAGCCCTGTTTTGAGCAAGGGTGTTGTAAGTCTCTCTTTTTCTTGTTTTTCTTATTTACTGTAGAACTGCTTATTAGTGCTTATTTGTTACTTATGTTTACTTATTTATGCTTTATCATGAGGTTTAGTGCTTATCTTGCTTAGTTGTTAGTTTGAAAACAGTTTGTGTCACCTTCTTAGTTAGTACTGGTAGTATGCTTAGTTAAAACTGTTAGATTGATTCAGCTTATTTAAGTGTTATTTCTTGATTGAAGTCTGCTTATAAATGCCTTATTTTGTTGTTGGATAATCTGTTTTTAACCAATTAGGATCAAATCAGCTTAAAATAAAAAGAAAAATGATTTTTGAAAACTTTGAGGGGTATTTTCAACTGGCAGTTGTAACCCATAGTTAGTACTGCTAGTTCATTTTTAGAACTTTTAAAGCTAGCAGTACTAACTTAAAGCTAGCAGTACTAACTTAAAGCTAGCAGTACTAACTCCAAGTTAGTACTGTTAGTTAAAACTGTTAGTACTGGTGGTTCATTTTAGCTTATCAGCTAATTATTTCTGCTTATTTAAGATTTCCTTAGCTTTTTAGAGTATATTAAACCATTTTCCTTTACTATCTTTAGGAGTAAGCTCATTTAAGCTTATTTTCCTTTTCAAAATATTTTCACTAGTGTATCAGTTTGTAGCTTTTTAGCTTATTTGCCATTTTAATTTAATCTAGTTGCTTATTCTTATGCCTGGATGCTTATTAGGGGTAGTTAATTATCTGTTTTAGCTTATTTGCTTATTTCTTGTTTCATTGTGTTTTGTTAAAGCTAGCAGTACTAACTTAAAGCTAGCAGTACTAACTCCAAGTTAGTACTGTTAGTTAAAACTGTTAGTACTGTTGTTAGTACTGCTGAGTTTTTCTTGCTTAATTTAGCTTAATTGCTTTTTGAATTTGCTTATTTAGAGTTAGTTTAGCTTATTTGGTTTGTCTTAAGCTTATTTGAGCTTATTTGTGTCTTAGTGTAAAAGTTTTAAGTGTTTTTACCATTTCTAGCTTTTATTCTTGTTCCAGCTTATTTTCTTTGCTTATTTTTATGTGCATTTGCTTATCAGTGTTAGTGCCTAATCATTCCTTGTCATTTTCAAACATCGATTATCAATTCGTCTTTCGATTTTCAATTCAAGCCTCGTTGGGACATAACGACCCGGAGACACTCTATACTGCTTCCGGATTCATTGATTTCGCGGATTTTGTTCCTTGATATATATATTTATATTTGTTTATATTTATTTATATATATATAAAGGGGTGAGAACAAGCGAGTCACAACTCATAAGGTGTTTTATTGTGTCGTGTGTTGATTATTGACCGGTTTTAAGTAAAACATGTTGTAGCTACTGCTTCAGCCCAAAGAAATTCAGGTAACCTCGAAAAAATAAGCAGCCTCAACTAAAGTACGATTACGTCGTTCTACTACTCCATTTTGCTGAGGTGTGCGAGCAATTGAAAATTGTTGCATAATGCTTAACTTTTCATCCTTCTATATTACCAAAACAAACTCCACCACCTCGATGGCAATATTCAGACCCACTTGGCTGTTGCACTTCAGTTTTCCATTCGAGGAACTGTACTTGAGCACAGAGTTGAGGATGTCCAACTAGGGGTGGAAATTTACTAAACCAAGCTCAACCTGGTACAACCACAAGTTTCAGCTTACGGGGTTGCATGCAAAGAATTTTATACAATCTTCTACAAACCCAAGGGTGTAATCTATGAAAACATGACTGGCAAAAGGTGTTTGATGAGAGAAGACGAAGTGTGTAAGTTTAAGGATGCAACAATCATGAAAGTTTCGATGAGCTGCATTTTTAAAAAAATAAGTGTTTTAATAAAAGTTAAAAAAAAAAAATGGTTAAAAAAAAAAAAAAAAAAAAAAAAAGTATTGACTGAACAACTTCTAGATGGGTTATTCTACAGACATGCCTATAAGACCTTGGTCTAACAAGGGTAAGAAAATGGCAGAATCAATGGTGAATGTGATTAAGAAGACATTGTGTAACGACCCAAACCCGCTCCGGAGAGTAGGCCGAAACGTCATAATCATGGTGTCATATCAAAGCATAATAAAGGCATAAAGTCATAAATGATAACATAGGACAAGGTGGAAAGCCGGAATCAAACATCGGCTCCCAATTATGAGATCAACGTGAATAACGTAAAAGAAGTCTAAAGGACGAAACATTTCCAAGAAAGTAAAGCACATCAAAATGTCTGTCGATAAAAAGAAAGGAAACTAAATGGTCACTTCCTAAGCACACTTCTCTCCAAGCCCAATCTACCCTCTAGATACTGCCGTATAAGAAAGAGAAAAGAATACACCTGAGCAAAACGCCAGAGAACGGAAAAAATAACAATGTAAGTAATAAGTATGAATCCTGGATAATAAGTATAAAGCAGCGGAAAGATCATAAGTGTCATGAGGAAACCTGGAGAATACGTCATGAAGGAATAGGAAATAAACATGTAATACATGGTAACGTGAAATCAAAGATGTCATGAGATATCATGGATATATAACATAAATAAAGGGATTGCCCACTGAGCTCATATAAACATACATGTTCATAATAATAAAGTCGTGATACATGCATAAAATAGAGGTCTGCCTCAACATTGAAATAGAGGGGTGACCTCTTATCAATAATATGGGTGGAGGGATCAACTCCAAGTGATGGATGTAGAGCACACACCAACCAATCACCAAGAACGTGTAAACATGTAAACAAGTGATGCACCCATACGCCCCTGAATAATATGGCCAAACATGAAATATAATCTGAACATACAAGGGCGCCGCGTGAAATCACTATCAACGTGAAAGAGTCGTGACACAGTGGCCTCATGTGTCACGGTCCATGGTACCATCCATGACTAGGTGGTGTAATTCATGTAAAACATGGTCATGCTATATATAGCTCGGCAATAGGATAAGTCATGAAGTCAAATCATGAAAGGATCATGGCAAAGGACATAAAAATGGAAGCATAGCAGTTTCTGGGATGAATCATGAATAGAAAGAATGTCCTTCTGAAAAGGACGGAATATCGTACCTTATGTCCAGCAGTAACTATAAAGAGATTGATTAAGAAGATGGACGCTACTCCTGCTTAAGCGATCTACATGATAAAGGTATATATAAGTTACTTGTTCATGATTAAGGTTACTTTCCATTTTTAGCAACTTTCTATTTTTAGCAACTTTCTATTTTTAGCAACTTTCTATTTTTAGCAACTTTCTATTTTTAGTAACTTTCTATAATTAGCATGATTCATTGATTAGTACGTTCCATGATTAACATATTCCCAGGATTAATATATTCATGAAATAGTATTCTTGTTATATTTGGGTACTGTCCAAAAATAGGCAGCAGCAATTATAGTAAGTTTACAAAAGTAGACTTTCCTTATTATCTTCCCATAACTGATAACTTTCCTGATTTTTTAATAAGATTCCATAATAAACTTTCCCAAAAAAAGACTTTCTAAAAATAGGAGGGTTCTATAATATCAGATTCTATAAATAGTAAAGTTTCCATAAATAGCAATTTCTATAATTAGTAGGTTTATCTATTTCTGTATTTACAATCCAAAATCCTTGATCGTTACATAGTTTAACGTAATTATCCTTTTAGTTATTTATTTTAATTAATCAATAATCTTTTAATTATCCATTTTTGTAAACACAAGCCTTATAATACAAATATGTATTTTCATACTTAATACTTAAATACTGATCATACCTTGTACTTTTTCATAATTTACACTTTTTGTCCCTCAATTTTAAATACAATTCCGAATTATATATATATTATATAAATTAATCCATGTTTTAACCCATAACAATTATCAAATGACAATTTATACCCTTCTACTTATTTTTCACAGAATCTATACATTACATTAACATGCCATAATCAGCCCCAAAGTTTCAGAAATTACAAAACACCCCCTTATACTTTTAAAACACAAATCGGGTAACCAATAAATGCACAAAACCCTAATTAGAATTTTCCCCAATAATTTCATAATTTTTATACATTCATTAGCATGTATGGGACCTGGGAAAAATATAAAAACCCTAACCCTAATTCGTTTTCCAATTTATTCCTTCATTTCTTTCATAATTCAAAATCGGCAAGAATTGAAAATTCCACAATAATTATCTAAATCTTTTATACAATTTTTCTAACAATTTATCTGGTTCATACATGATATATACAAGTCATAAAAATTATAAAATCGAAAGTATAAATTTATTTAGAGCCGAATACAATTCTTGCAATTATTTAGGGTTTAGATCATGTTTAAGCTTAATAAATCAAAATAACGTGCATGGTAATTTTTCTCATGAACATATCAGATGTATATAATGTAAAATGAGTTATAAAAATACCTTGAATAATTATGGATGATTTTATGAATTATTGAGTTCGGCTAGGGGTACTTCGAATTCAAAAAGAACACCATAATCAATCAAGCTCAAACAATGAACCAATAATTTTCTTAGCTCCCTTGTACTCCCAAGAACCCTAGAAAAATCGTTCCTTGCCTTGAAAAAATAATGGTGCCGCCACTAAATTGTTTAGGGTTTTCGGAAATGGTTTTTAAGAAATTCACAAATGAGAAAAAAATGTATATAAAAGATATACTAGGAAGAAGTGCCGAGTTTTTGGGTATTTCAAAGTATAAAATCAGATTTTAATTTTTGCCTAAAATATTTTATAATTTCCTTATTTTATTTAATATTTAATTGTATAATATAAGTAATTAACTTATAATTATTTCGGCAAAATACATATATATAATAAATAATTATTTTTCTTGCATAATATAAGATATTTTAATCTTATATAAATTTCATACTTGTCACATGATGTACTTTATAATTTATAACACTTGATTGAATTTTATTCATGCTTTTATTTAATTTTCTGACATTAGGGGCATTTTGGTAATTTTGCACTTGTTCTGATTTTAGGGTTTTACACATTGCATAAAAACGGATCATCAGGAGTCTTAAATGTTATGTTGGTGGAAGGAAACATGAGGCGGACTACAAGCTGCTTACACGAACAGATTGACTGTGTCAATCATTGTTTACTCATATAAGGTCCTGTCTCAAACTCTATCTTGTGAATATATAAATATCTAGTATGTAATATTAATATTTAGGCTATTATATATACCTATATAAATACATACATAAAGAGTTTTATATTTATTTTTTTTTTTTTTATCAAGTACAAATTTTTCAAGAATTTTTCACGAAATTCAAAATCATTCAAATTAATGTACTCGACACCTTAGTTTATAAACCCTCATTAAATGAGGGGGAGAAATTAATTGTTCCCAATTAGGCTTGTTCATAATAAGAATGCTCTTCTCCCCGAACTCTTTTTCAAACAAATTTGAATCAATTGATGTATCCAAAATATCAAGGGATTTGACATTTTTGATAAGGGAAGAAAATGTGACTAAAATATATGAAACTTGTAAAAAGTGATTTGTATAGGCTCAAGTGCTTACTCCTCCCTCACTATGCAAAACTCTTTCGGTTATCGATGCACGTGTTAAAGGGGAGCAATTCTAAAAAAGTAAAACTATCACAAAGGTATAATGTTTTAAGTATATCACAAGTATCCTTGAATGAATTTTTCAAAAGGTTTTTAATGCTACTAATAAAATTACAAAAGACCGACCATGTACTTAATTTTTGTGGAGTTATAAGTAATGTTAGTATAGGTAATTTTCGTCCATGATCCAGTTAGAATAGGAGGGATCTACCCAGGGACATTCCATTAGATAGAATAGAAGTCCTTAGGTATGATACAAAAGGAGTAAAAGTGAGAAAGGGAAAAATGCAGACTAAGACAGATTTAACACTGGAACAAACCAACAAGGGTTAAATTGAATCTTGGAAGCATTAGGGGTTAAAGTTAAAAAAAATTACTGAAAGGATGTAAAGAAAGAAGCCCTCCCATACACTTAGGCAGAAACCAAGGTCACTAATATGCAATCAAGAGAACACTAAGTTGTTGTCGTGTAATTAAAAAGACCATCATTGACACCAGTGATGGCAATGGCAACAACACTCCGTAGCCACTCAATTGATGAATTTTGAAATGCATAAAACTCTCGATGTGTCGCAAAATCACTTTAGCAAGTGACACGTCGATTGATTTTCAAATCAATTTTTGATTCAATTGGTGGGACTTTGTCTCTCTGGTTCACTCATACTGTGTTGCCTGATTTGAGACGCTCCGGTAATGAGAACGGCTAGTGTAGCTGCAAAACCTTGACAAGCAGATTCTTTGGAATTCTACCTAATCATAGGCAGTATTTATACTGATTAACGGGGAACCATGGTTATTTCAACCATATTCGACGAAGTGACAAAGAAACTTTCATCCATATATGTTGTTTATCACTAACCCATTCATGCAGGAAATCCCGATGGTGATCGTAGCTGGTTTAAGACAAGTCAAGATTCATAGCCACATGCTCATACTTGACCGACATATGTAAAGACATTATGAAAGCTCAAGTACATGTTTCAAGACATCTGCTACAATGATACCGCACGTCCTTCTTGAAGTGACGAAGTATTAAAGTTAAAGAATTTCAAGAAAGATGATTATCCAAGCTTTCAAGATCAAGAAAAGTATGAGCATGTCGGTTCGAAGGTCACAAGTACCCAAGAAGGAAAAATATCACAAGATGATGATAAGATATTATATTGGCTGATGATCTCAAGAAGTTCAAAGATCATACGCAAGTCAAGCTTAAAGGAACAAGCTCAAGCCTAAAGTCTAAAGATCACTACGCATATCACAAGATGAAAGACAAAGATTTAAGACCACGAGCAAAGACCAAAGACATTCGTAAATTATAGTGATCCTTGACATAAGCTTCTTCTATTATTTCTCCAACATTACCAGAAATTTTACTGCTTGAATATTCACCCTATCACCTTGAACGACTGCTGATTTCTGGTAATTAGAACGAAGCACGAATACGAATGTTGTTGAATTAGAGAAATTTTTGAGTAATGGCTTTGCAAATAACCACATAGCAGATTGCTGAGTGGGATCTTCAGAATGGTTGTGAATCATCATCTGCTCAAACTCTTCATCAAAATCAACTATCAGAGTCTGGGGCATGTGACACATAATAAAAAGATGTTTTTCTAGGAAGATGGACCTCCGTTTGTGCTACTAGAGCCAAAGATCTGAGACTTTCTAACTTCTTGCCTTGAATTATTAACCAATTTCACAAATTGCAAAGATAATCAAAAAGATCATCAAACGAATCAACCGTCCAATTTCATAGCCTAACAAACATGAGTCACATATTTTCAACCATTCCGTTGCAACTATCCAAAACTTGTGTTAACTGAAACAGTTTGGAAACTTCAGTTGTTTCGTCCAAATCATCATAACTGAGCAAAACGATTGTAGACTGAAACTAGTGACTCTTCATGGTTCAGCAACAAATTGATCAAACTCATTTGTAAACCGCGTTTCCCTGTCAACTTGGTTTTGTATAGTTCCCCTCATCAAACATTCAACATGATCCCACATTTCCTTGGCCGTCTTACAAGAATCCACATAATTGTAAATCTACAATAGGAATAGAAAGAAGAATCAAATATGAGTTCCATTTCCGCATCATAGTACAATAAGTCATCTCCTTGAAGATCCTCTACTTCTTGCAACCTTGGTAATGTTGAACCTGTAGGTGTGATGTTCCTAAACACAAAAGGGCCATCTTCAAGTGCTTTGAGAAGCCACTTCTGGTTTTCCCTCTTGCGATTAAGAAATCGTTTGAATCTACTTGCCCAAGGTATGTAACTACCCCCTTTCAAGCATAGGTGGCCTAGTCTCAGAACTGACTTTAGCGAGGGATTGTTGGTATGTTTTGGATGTCGACATGTCTTAAGATTCAAAGATTGGATCTTTTTAGACGAATATGAGTGAGATTTGTGAGAAAATATCCAAACTCGGTAACAGTAGTCAAATTCGGTAACACTGTTCACGGACAACACGTAATCTGAAAACGAATACCCTTCTTGAACAGTACACTATCAAACTCGGAAATCTTCAAATACTAAACTCGGTAAAATGCAAACTACTCAAATTCGGTAACACTATTCACTATAAACTTGGTAAACCTAAATTGTTAAATTCCAACAGTTATGAATTACTAATAACCACAAATTCGATGAAACCGAATTTTATGATGACTAGATAATCCAAGTGTTCTAAAAAAATTCAAATTCGATAAAAACGAATTTTGATTGCCGAGTTTTAGTAAATCTTGAAAAACCGATATTTAACACTTCAAAACACGAAAAAACCGTGAAATAAAAGTGTAAAATGGCTTGTAAAGCTTATTACCGAGTTTTGACTTAGTAAAATTCCCTATATCACAAATTCAATGGAACCGAATTTGTGAATCTTAACAAACTTGATAAAACCGAGTTTAATACCGAATTCCTAATAAACGACTTTTGATAGAACCAAAAGATCGAATATATCTATTACACTGATGTTACTTACTGAAATTGCTAAATTTACAAGAAAAAATGTTTTGAAACTCAAAATTACTCTACCGAGAATGCATAGCTTCTACCGATAATCAAAACCACACTTCCAAGAATGAAATGAACACTTCTGAGAACACAATAACGTCTAAAAACTCGAAATCACAGCCAAAATCAATCTCGAAACCTCAATATTACTCACCGAATTCGGAAATCATGACATCTTGATTCTCGGTCAAATAAACACACGCACAAATCAAGCACTCTTCTTCTCTATTGGCGATTGATACCACTTGATAGGTCACATGAATCTTGAATCAATCATATCAACATGTAAGATTGAGAGAATGAGAGCAAGTGAAGGGAAAATTCAAATATTATTATGGAGGGAAAATTAAGAGTTGGTTACAAGAGCATCACCCTCTAATGAAGATTAGAGGGCTATTTATAGGCAATGGGAGGGAGGCTTCCCTTCCTTATTTTCCTAACTTGACAATACTAGTCCCTAGACTTTGGATATTATGCTATTTCTTACTTAAAGCATAATAAACCTTATTACAAGCTATATTAAACTAAACAAAATAAAGTCTAATAACAAAATATAATAAAACCACATAATCGACACTTTTCCATAAACCTAACAAGTTTGTTGCATCTTGCCGGCTCACAACCGATGTTGCAGCCTTCTAAAAGGTCGAGGAAATCACTGACTTCGAAATAAGACTCCTGGACCATGGTCGGCTCGCATACCGATGTGGCAGTTGTTTAAAGGACCGAGGTTTAATAATGTTGCAATAATAATAATAATATTAATAAAGCCAAATTTTGACTCCGGGGTTATCTAAATAAAGCCTCCGTCTCTGGACTCGTAGTTGAGTTGTTTCAGATGAAATAAAAAGGATAACCCCTAAATCATGTGAAATTAGAACCTTAATGTGGACTTTATTCTCACCATATCATCTCTTTAGGAAATGATTTCAAACTAATTATGGTCTAAACCGGGTTTACTTTATATTAATAAGGACATAAATTATTTGTCATCAATAATAATAATAAAACCCTTAGAGGAATTAGGAATAAGGGAGCGAAAAGTAGTTGTGTTTACACAATTAGCATTTATAAGTAGTGTTAGCATCTTATCTTATGTTTGGCTGTGATTTCGTTTTAAGCTTAGTTTGGAGATTGTGAAAATCAAGGATGACGAACTCCCGTTCTTAAAGCCTTTTAAATAATTTTATTTAATTCTTATCTTAGTTTTTGTCTTTTATTGAATAAGTGGTTAAAACGGGGGGCGCTTTCGAAATAAATGATTTTTTAACCTTCTTAATGGACATTTTCTATTCTTGTTTAATTGTGAGGGGTCATAAGTAAAAAAGGGGATTTAATTATTTATTTTCGGGCGTGTTTTATTTACATTGCGTGAGGGACCAACAATGGCTTAGTGTGGGGGGATTTGATGTGTGTAAAAACACACATTATTTGTACCCCGGAAAATGCTAATAAACGGATTAAAACACTAAAATATGGATAAATATGTTGCAAATATGTTTGTATTGTGTTTTTATGTCTTACATGTACAAATGATTGAAAACAAAGCAAAAACAATAATTTTTAGGTGACTTTCGACGACGTTTTTACGTTTATCGAGGTTCAAACGAAGTTGTTAATATTCAACGATCATTCCATTAGAAAGAGCACGAAATTACGAGTCCAACGATGCCGGATTTTCTATCTTTAACCTTTTTATTTTGAACCTTTTATCCCATTTTTGAACCTTTTGTTATAATGAACCTGGTCCAAGACTAATGAAGGGATATATATTAAATTTCTCATTATATAATTGAAACCCTACTCTAGTCCAGCAGTAAACTGCCTAGAGTTAAGGTTTTCACCCACAAGGTCGCGAGTTCGAAACCAGCAAGAGGGTTTATCCCCTCATTTCCACGTCAGCGCCACGTGGTGCCACGTGGCAGCTGACGTGGCAATGACAAGTGGCAGACCCGATCCAGACCCGGACCCGACCCATGACCCGGCCTATGACCCGACCTGACCTGGCCCATGACCCGCCTGTTGACTGGCGGTCAACCACCGTTGACCGGTGGTCCGGTGGTGGTCAACGGTGGTCCGCCACCGTGGACCGTCGTTGACCGCTAGTCGCCACCGTTGACCGTCGTTGACCGGTGGTCCGATGGTGGTCCGGTGACGGTGCCGGAACAGTGATTATGCCACGTCGCACCACTCAGGTGGTGATACGTGGCATATCTAATGATTAGCTACAGGGATGGCAGGTCCGAGGTTTAGACGGTGGCTCGAGGGTAATGATTGGCATACGAGGTACTGTAGCAGGATTGGGATCCGAGACAATCATTGGTTTGGGAATAGAATAATCCAGAAGCTGACGTGGCAGCTTGTGGTTGGTGTATTTGGAATAATACAGCTAATGATTAGCTGGTACGAGGAACGCTTTTTCGAGCCAATCATATGCAATAAATGTGGCGGTTGAAGTGACGAAATGACCAAAATACCCCTAGATCTGGATCTCTCATTGGCTGACCATTAGAAATGACGAAACTACCCCTCTACACTCTTGGGCTATATAAATGCACACAACAGCTTCATTTGGGAGAGTTAGTTTTTAGTTTATTTTTCAAAGAGTAGTATAGTTGTAGGAGTAGGAGTAGAATAGTGGTAGCTTATTTTAGCTTATTATTGTAAAAGCTTTTTAGCTTATTCTCAACTTATTGTATTGGCTTATTTATGAAGATGCTTTTTATTAAGGTTGGTTTTTATTAAATGCTTATTATTTCTTTTTGCTTATTCTTCTACTCCTTTTCTTTTGCTTATTTCCAAATAAGCTCATTATTCTTCTACTCCTTTTCTTTAGCTAATTTCCAAATACAGCTCAGCTTTAAAGCTAATATTTTGGATTCGATCATCTTAAGCAACTATTCGAAAATATGTTCTTAATAGCTAAGTTGGATTATACCTTGAGTTGATTATGACAAAACATATTAAAGATGGAGGAACCTACCAAGACAAAGCTGGAATAACATTAATCTAGATTGAAGATTAGTCAAACATATTTAATGCTCACTAAAAGATAAAGAACAACATAATGCTGATTGAAGATTAGTCAAACATATTTAATGCTCCCTAAAAGATAAAGAACAACATTAATGTCTGTGATTGAAGATTAGTCAAATATATTTAATGTTGATTTAATAGTTTCCTAATTTTTATTTTGATCTTATCTTGTCCTTTAAAACCCAAACCCCTCTATTAAAGATGAAAGAGGGGTAGGCGTCTAGTATTGATCATCCATCATAGTTAGATCTCTCCAATGAGAGTCTAATAGTTTACATATAAGTTTTATGTAATAGTTTCATAGTCGACTGATTAAAGTCTAATAGTTTATAGTTTAATAGTTATGAATAAAAACCATGTGTTCCTAACATTGTTGTTCTTATTAGTTAATCCGCAGCGTGTGATCAATGTTATGATAAACCAAGATGGCAAATCGATCTAATGAAGCCTACAATTTAGTTCACAATTGTACAGAGCGGGTTGCTCTTTGATATATAGGAATCAAGTGTATTTTATGGTAGAAGAATGAAGAAGAAACCTAAACACGGACCAGCGTTTGATCTGAACGATGATAGTAAGTTTATGGCTTGTATTTAGAGAAATATTTGAAGAAGACATTTGATATTACTTATTTGATGATATGTAGTTGATTTACACAGGATTGTGTGTCTTATCATATCTTAAGGAGTGGTCCACCTGTTAAGATAACTTGTTCGTGATTATAAGGCGGTGACGAAGACTGAATGAATCTACACAGTGTCACGATCTACCTTATGATGCTTACTACGTACATTGCTATCACTATAACAGAGTACGTAATTGTGCTCATGTCTCATTTAATATAGGAATGAGGATTTTGTCAAAGACAGAGGTCCTACTATACATATCAGGTATGAGACTCGACGTCAAGAGGGATAAAAGACGTAGTAAGACACCTCAGTGAGAGTGTATATCTCTCGAGCAACTTCTCAACAATTCATATTATTCATTTGATTTCTATCATCATTGATAATTTGCAGCTGTTGGAGGCCTAACTAAAGTCCATGATTCAAGAGATGGTAAACAAGGTAATAAGGGTAAGCTTATGTTTATTTACCACTACATGCACTCCTAATTGATTATGACAAAAAGGGAAGAAGTGCATGGATTCAGAAGGAGTTCTTCACATATTAGCTTAAGGGGAAGCTTGTGCATATTGGTGTTGTCATATCATCCAGGGGAAGATTTTATGAAATTATACTTGAGTTAATTTTATGAAAAACATATTTAAGATGAGACCTACAAGACACAGCAGAATAACATTAAGCTGATTGAATGATTAGTCAAACAGAAATTTAATGCTCAGCTAAAAAGAAAAAGATCAACAATAATGCTGATTGAAGATTAGTCAAACATTATTTAATGCTCAGCTAAAAGATCTGGTAATATGAGTGGTTAAAGACTTGAATGGACAAAAATACCCCCACCCACTTTGGGTTAGCTCATTATTTGGGGAGTTAGATTTTAGATTTATTTTTCACATAGTAGTAATAGGTGTAGATTTAGGAGTAGAATAGTGGTAGCTTATTTTAGCTTATTATTGTAAAAGCTTTTTAGTTTATTCTCAACTTATTGTATTGGCTTATTTTTAGGAAGATGCTTTTTATTTATTAAATGCTTATTATTTCTTTTTGCTTATTTTCTTTTGCTTATTCTTCTACTCCTTTTCTTTTGCTTATTTCCAAATAAGCTCATGCTTATAGCTTATTTTTTGGATCCGGTCTCTTAAGCTTATATTCGAATAAGCTCCTTAATAGCTTATTTCATCTAAGCTTCTTTTATATTCATGTTTGTTTAAAGCTTTTCAAGTAAGCTTATTTTCGATTGCTTATTTTTCTAGCTTATTGTTTTTAGATCTAATCCTTAAATTTACCCGTCTCTTGTTCACTTGATTGAACATCTTAGTTTCTGGTGGATTAGATCTAAAAATAATAAATCTTGTCTTTTTAGCTTATTTTCTAGCATAAAGTTTGTTGCTTTTTTTAATTCTAACTTATTTTTCTTAGATCTAAATCCTTAATTATACCCGATCCGAGTTTACTTGATTGAACACCTAAGTTTCGGGTGGATTTAGATCTAAAGTTTTCATCTTTTTATTAGCTTATTGTCTTTAGCATAATTAGTAGCTTATTAATATATCTTGTTTATCATAACTTTGGTTGTTTTAATGTTGATGGAATCGATCCAACACTTAGGCGAGGAGATTATGGGTCTTATAAGCTTATTGTTCTATTAAAGTTTAAAGCTTTTTAGTTTTTAAGGCTATTTAGTATATAATGTTTGTAACTTTATTAACTAAGTAGTTATATAAACTAATAAAGTTTTAATCTTTAGTGTTTAATTAAGTTTATAAGATTGGGTGGTTTAAATTCGTCTCTATTTTCTTCAATCGGGTTATTCTTTCTTTTCCTTCTCTCTTATTAATAGTTGTAGCTTAATATTTAGTTTAAAAATGTTTGCTTTGTTGATTAGTGTTAGCTTTGTGTGTAGTGAGTAGAATTTTATATATGCTTGTTAAGTGTTAAATTATTTAGAGAATTAAGTGTGATTAATAAAAAGAGGAAAATATTGATTAGTGATTTTTATATATTACTTAGATTAGTGTTTTGGTTATTCGAGCGGTCAAAAGCCGTAAGAATAACTAGGCATTAATTTAGTAATCGATATCTTAATAAAAGTTGTTTTCAATATAAGTCAACATTGTGAGAAAATAATTTGTTAGAAAGATATTGGTTCATCAATAAGGACTTAGTTGTATGTTTAATTCACACTTAAGGATCTAATCAATACACTTAACAAGCATATCTTTTATAATATATCGTTCTTCGTTTAATTGCTTGCTATTTGCTATCTAGTTTTTAAATAGTTTATTTTTATTAATTTTTTAGTTTAAAACCAAAAACAAAAATATTTGATATTCAAGCATCAAACAAAACGCTTTCGTGAATTTCAAATTCATCTCTCGTCGGAATACGACACCCAGGAGATAAAATATTGTTTTCCTCAACCAATTTTTATATCAAACGGGATACTCTCTTTACTATTTTTAAAAAACTTTTTAATCTGGTATTTTAATATATTATAATAAGATTTTATAGCGAATCAATTTTTGGCGCCGGCTGCCGGGGAGAGGTGTACGATCTTCACGTGGTGTTTAGTTAGTGCTTGGAAGAACTTTCTTCAGAAAGGTTTATTTTCGTATTTTTATATATATATATATATATATATATATATATATATATATATATATATATATATATATTAAAAACATCCAAAAATATCTTTCAATTCTATTATATATATATATTATATATTAAATATTTTTCTTTATAAAAATCCAAAAAAATAATATTTTATTTTTTATTTTATTTTTCTTTAATATAAATATTAAAATACATACCAAACTTATTTTTATTTTTATTTTTTTTTTTTATTATTTTTTTTCTTTAAAATTACCTAAAATATTCTCTTTATCCTCTTATTACGTTTTATTCTTATCTTCTTTTTCCCTCTTATATGTTATAATTTCTTGACATGTCTTCGTATAAAAACCATTTTGTTGCTCTTTTCTTTGGTATTTTTTGTGGTTTGGTGGAGGTCCGTTTAATGGTGGATGGGTAAACTCGTACGGGCTGTAGCAGTGTAGGATCCGGGAAATGAGTTGTCTATGAACCCAATTCCTTATTCTTATATTGAAAAACCGATTTTTTACTTAACCCAACTTCCACAGGCCCCAGTTCGAGTCAGACATACTCGTGCGAGTTATGTTGGGAACAATTCTCCCACTATGGTTATGATTGTCCACCACGGTTCCCGCTTGTCTATGAACAAGAACCGAGCTACAATCAAAACTTTAGTGATAATTATTATCCATAAAATTCACCGAGTTTTCCACAACAATATCTTTGCTGTGAAAACTGTGGGGGTCCTCATGAAAGTTTTCAATGTCAACCGATGAATCAAAACTATTTTAAGCCTAACTATTCCGGTTTTGACCAACCCCTGCAGTATTCCATAAACCATCAAGAAGACCTTAATCAGCAAAGGATAAGTGATGCACACAATGGATGAGATAAAATAGATGATTTACAGAATGAACTTTTTCTAATGATACAATCATTTTGTGAAAAGTTTCTTCAACAAAGCAGACGGGCTAGCAATCGAATCAATCAACTCTTCAAGAAATGTGTCTCAAGAAATAGAGGATCTTAAGCAGCATTATTTAGATGGGAGTGTTAAGTTTAAGTAATGACTTAGGATTAAAGATTATCGTAATGAGAAAATTGATATTCGTTTTAGAAGGGAATGTGAAAATATGATTGATGAGCTTAAAGGTAAATTCAATGGAATGAGTATTGAGATTAATAAAAAGAAAGAGCTTTAGCAACTAGAGCAGGCGGCTAAACTTAGTACCTATATCTACGAGAGTCTTCGCGGACGTGTTCAATTATTTTTATGATGCGATAGAGGAGGTGGGAGTTTATTCCTTTGAGATATATTATTTCTAAACTTCCTCCGTCTATTGCAATCACACCCGTTTTACCGACTTTGGAGCCCGAGGACTCTCTCATCATGGGGAATGAGGAACTGAGCACTATTCCTAAAAAGGAATCGGACGAAGTAATAAAGTCTAGTGTTGAGGACTTTGTTCCAATCCCAAGTGAGTCCGAGGATACATCCAGGAGTGATAGTGAGTGCATTTTACCTCCGTGTGATGATTTCTCTCCCATTAACGTTTATAAGGAAAAATCTGGGACTTTCTCTAATTATCTTTTCAATTCAAATGAAGATTTTACCTCTAGTCATGACGAGTCACTATCCGATGAGGACGTTCTGGAAGACAATTTTAAAATTTACTTGAACCCTCTTTTCGAATTCGATGATGAATACATCTCTAGTGACGTAAATCCTCTTTTTGATGAGATGTTAGAGGACATCGAGTGCAAGGATTCTTATGATTCCCACCTTGATGAGTCGACTTTCCTAGTCACACCTCTTTCCGATTCTAATGAGGATGAGTGTATCACTCCTAGTGACGACGTTGAGCTTTTACTTCACCGTGATTCATCTACACCAATGATAAGTGTTGTTTCTATTCTCGAGGGGTTCACCGATGAACCGCCTCTTGAAGAGAATGATGATTTATTTGATTTGGAATCTAATGCGAATGAATGGAAGAAGATTTTGTACGATGCTCCAATTGATGATTTGATGACCGAGGACAAAGTTTTCGACCCGGGATTTGGGAGATAATTTTTTCTCCAACATATGTGAAATTACCCTTTGAGGATCGCCATTATCTTTCCCTCACATATGTTATCCGAATTTTTCTTCCTTATTTCACCTATCTGGTGGAATCTCCTTTTCTTCTCTCCTCCTGGAGTGAAGACACCATTTTTGACCCCGACATTCCCGTTTTTAGTCTTGAGCCGGTGGTATATCATCGGAGTGGAACTTTCATGTGCTTTAGTGTTTATCTAAACATCTTGAATGAAAGTCCGATTGGGATTTGCTCTTCCACATGTTTCGTCCCTAATATATCGATGATATGGGTAGAGTCAAGCTAGAGACTCGCATAAAAACAAGCGCTTCTCGAGAGGCAACCCGTGTCTTTTCTTCTTTCTATTTTATTAATAAATAAGTGTGTGATTTTTTAGCCCAAGTGTGGGGGCGTGCTTCTTTCTATGGTATGTGGTTCCATTTTGCAGGATTCCTTAAGATCATGAAGACCCGTGCTTGTTTTCAATCCTCCAATCGTCCGGTCTTCGATATTCTACTTATTTTGAAATCCTCAATCCTGATCATGTATATATATTGTGTTTCCCCTTTCACACTTGGAATTTTTTGCATTTTCCTTTTTCGTTCGTAAGTGTGTGGGTAAAACCTAATATTTTTTAAGATTAAGGCCAATGTTCCATTCTAAGTGTGATCATACCTGTGCCTATTTGTGTTCCCACGCAACCTCGTTTTGACCAAAATTTTAAAATTTTATTGTTTTATTATGATATATAAAAAATTAAATTGAAAAAATGATGAAAATATAAAAATATATAAATAAGTAGGCCCGTAGAATTAGGTAGCTTTTGACTTGACCGAGTTTTAAACTCTAGCTTTCCCCTTAGCTTTCAAGACTTAGCGTTTGCTTAACTTTAAAATTTTGCAAAGAACGAAAAATGATAGAGTTGAATATAAGTTAGATGCTAAGCGTGGAGTAGTTGGATCTCTTTAGAGCTCATAGAGGTTAATTGTGGCTTTTTGCTCCCACCAGCTTAATAAACGTTATATAATTGTTAAATAAATAAAGTTACTTTGGTTTTTGCGATTCTTAGTTTAAATCCCTTCGTAGAGATTCCTTCTGGTGAAAGTAAGGTACACATCGAGGTTTTGTCAGTGTTGTGGGGAAATAGACTCCTGGACCATGGTCGGCTCGCATACCGATGTGGCAGTTGTTAAAAGACCACAAGACTTGAAATTTGGCTATAATAATAATTATGTAATAAACCGAAGCCGAAATAAGACCACTACCTCTTGTCGGCTCACAACCGATGTGGTAGTCGTTTAAAGGGTGGAGGTAATAATAATAATAATAAAAACTGTGGGCTGATAAAAGTTTACTGCCTCTTGCCGGCTCACAACCGATGTGGCAGTCTTCTAAATAAGGCACATAGTAATAATCCGAGACTGATAAAAGTTTGCTGCATCTTGCCGGCTCACAACCGATGTTGCAGCCTTCAAAAAGGTCGAGGAATTCACCTAGGTCGAAATAAGACTCCTGGACCACGGTCGGCTCGCATACCGATGTGGCAGTTGTTTAAAGGACCGAGGTTTAATAATGTTGCAATAATAATAAGAATAAAGCCAAATTTCGACTCCAGGATTATCTAAATAAAGCCTTTGTCTCTGGACTCATAGTTGAGTTGTTTCGGATGAAATAAAAAGGATAACCCCTAAATCGTACGAAATTAGAACCTTAATGTAGACCTTATTCTCACCATATAGTCTCTTTAGGAAAGGATTCAAACTAATTATGGACTAAACCGGGTTTACTTTATAAAAATAAGGCCATAAGTTATTTGTCACCAATAATAAAAATCAAAGGAATTTAGGAATAAGGGAGCAAAAAGTAGATGCGTTTACACAATTAGCATTTATGAGTAGTGTTAGCATCTAATCTTATATTTAAATGTGATTTCGTTTTAAGCTTAGTTTGGGGATTGTGAAAATCAAGGATGACGAACTCCCGTTCTTAAAGCCTTTTAAATAATTTTATTTAATTCTTATCTTAGTTTTTATCTTTTAATGAATAAGTGGTTAAAACGGGGGCGCTTTAGAAATAAGTGATTTTTGAACCTTCTTAATAGACCTTTTCTGTTCTTGTTTGATTGTGAGGGGTAATAAGTTAAAAGGGGATTTAATTATTTATTTTCGGGCGTGTTTTATTTACATTGCGTGTGGGACCGACAATGGCTTAGTGTGGGGGAATTTGATGTGCGCTAAAACACACATCATTTGTACCTCGGAAAACGCTAATAAACAGACTAAAACACTAAAATATGGATAATTATCTTGCAAATATGTTTGTATTGTGTTTTCATGTCTTACAGGTACAAAGGGTTGAAAACGAAGCAAAAACGGTAATTTTCGGGTGACTTTCGATGACGTTTTTATGATTATCGAGGTTCAAACGAAGTCGTTAATATTCCACGATCATAGCATTGGAAAGAGCACGAAATTACGAGTCCAATGGTACCGGCTTTTCCTATCTTGAACCTTTCTAATTTGAACCTTTTACACCATTTTGAACCTTTTATATTTAAGAATATGACTCAGGCCAAAAGAAGGGATAAAAGAAACATGTATGCGTATAATAACAAGACCCTACTCGAGCATAGTTGGAATTGGGGAAACCCTTAAATCTACAACCTTGAGGTCAAGCGTTCGAGTCCCTCCCATGCTTGATTATCCACGTCAGCAACCACGTCGGCTGCCACGTGGTGCCAAGTGGCTGCCACGTGCCCACCGGCGACCTTAACGGAACACTGTTCCAGCGGTGGTCCGACGATGGTCAACGGTGCTCTGCCACCGTTAACCGTCGTTGACCATCGTTGACCGGTGGACCACTGGCGGAGGTAACCACGTTTGATCTAGTCGTTGACCGGTCTTTGACTTGCCAAGTTTAAATGCCAAGTGGGCGTGAGCCATGTCATGGTGGTTTGGCCAATCAGAAGGCCGCCACGTGGCACTTCTAATGATTGTACGAGATACTGCGTAGGTACTAGGTACGAGGTTCAGTGGCGGCTCATGATTGGATACTAGGTACTGTAGCAGGCTCGGGATCCGAGCCAATCAATGGTTCGTCAATACTAGGTATTGTAGCAGTACGAGGTTTGAAAAAAAGGGTTCTGGAAACCCACGTGTCACATTCTCATAGGTGGATCGGGTATAATACAGTTGTGTATGATGAGGATATTTGAGGCGCTTCAAGGAAATTTCCATGAAGTTTCATTCACTAGAAATTATCAAAATACCCCTGATTCGTGGATTATGATTGGTGGAATATTAGAAATGATGAAAACTTCCCCTCAAAGCACCCATTTGGGCAATAAAATGCTCACAGCATGCTTCATTTGGTGTGTTCAATAGCGAGATAACTTTTTGTTATTTTCAAAGTAATAGAGTTAGTTAGATTTTATGAGTTAGGAGTAGAATAATGTAATTATTTTGGCTTATTGTAAAATCTTTTAGCTTATCATCCTCAACTTATTGTATGCTTATTTTTTTTTATGAATGAAATGCTTTTTCCTTAAGTGTTTTTAATTCATACTTAGATCTAGATGGCTTATTTCTTATGCTTATTTTTCTACTCATTTTCTTTTGCTTATTTCCAAATAAGCTCATGCTTATAGCTTATTTTTGCATCCGATCTCTTAAGCTTTTATTCTAATAAGCTAATTCCATTGCTTATTTAGACTAGCTTACTTTACATTATTTTCAATTTAGAGCTTTTCGAGTGAGCTTATTTTAGCTTATTTTCGATTGCTTATTTTTATTCAAGCTTATTTTTTTAGATCTAATCCTTAATCATACCTGATTCGAGTTCACTTGATTGAACAACTTAGTTTCGGGTGGATTTAGATCTATTATTTTTAGCTTATTTCTAGTATAAAGTTTGTTGCTTTTTAATTCTAGCTTATTTTTCTTATATCTAAATCTTTAATTATGCCCGATCCGAGTTCACTTGATTGAACACCTTAGTTTCGGGTAGATTTAGATCTAAAGTTTTTATCTTTTTATTAGCTTATTGTCTTTAGAATAATATCTAGCTTATTTTGTCTTAATAGCTTATTATTTATTGTGCACTTTAACTTTGTTTGTGTTATTGTTGATGGATCTTATTCTACACTTAGGCGAGGAGCTTATGGTTCTTATAAACTAGTTTCACTATTAAAGTTCCAAGCTTTTTAAGTTTTTACCTAGCTTATTAATTAATAAAGCTCAAAACTTTATTGATTAATTAGTGAAATTAAAACTAATAAAGTCTTAAACTTTAAAAGTTTAATTAAGTTTATAAGAGCGGGTGGTGTAATATTCGAATCGGTTTCGTCATTCGGGTTATAATCTTCTTTCTTCTTTTTAATCAATAGTATAAAGTAGCATAATTTGTAGTTTTATAATATGTTGATGCTTATTAGAATGATTGTTGCTAGTGAGTAGTTTAATTAGTGCTTGTTAAGTGATATTGTGATTTGGAAATCAAGTGTGGATTTAAAAAGGTTTAGTTGATTATTAATCTTCGATTATTTAAATTTGTAGTTTGAATATTTTAAAGGGCAAAATCCGGAAAAATAGTCAAACTACACATCTAGTAATTAGTTTCTTTTTAAGAGATTTTTGTCAATATAAGCCAACGTTGTGAGATAATTATCTTTTCTAAGGACATTAATTCGTTAAGTAAAACCTTAATTCATACTTGATGGATTTTTCACGTCACTTAGCAATCATTATCGTCTCTTAAATATCTTTTAGATCAATTAGCTTTAAATTTGGTAGCTTTATTATTAGTAATTATAGATTGGTAATTTTTAGGGATTAAAATTAGTTTTAGAACCAAAAACAAAAATATTTGATATTCAAGCATCAAACAAGACGCTTTCGTGAATTTCAAATTCATCTCTCGTCTGGATACGACATCCGGGAGATAAAATATTATCTGTCCTCAAGCAATTTTTATATCAAACGAGATACTCTCTATATTATTACTATTTGGTATTTTAAGTATATTATATATATATTATACCGAATCATTTACCTCTTGTATTTGCGTTTGTTTGTTTATGGAACATAAGTGTCTTGTTTGGCATGCTATTTGTTCTTTTGTTTGTCGATTTCATGTTTTCGCACAATGGGGCTTATGCTAGGTCTCGTGCACCTCATATAGGCATATATCTCTTTTTTTCATATGCTATATCAACATCTTGCATAATCTCAATATCTTAATAAACTACTTATGAATAGGAACTAAGTAAGTTAGTTAAGTGTTTTGAAAAATATTGTTATAAAATTTATGCACATCAAAGTAGGATTGGCAACTTGAATATTTCATCCGAAATACTCAAGTAATGCTGAAGTGTAATTATATATTGTTATAGTTTTAAAAGCATTTTTTTAAATGGGTCAAAGTAATAAGTTATTGTTATGGTTAAAACGGGTCAAAACTAGTGTTTGACAAAACCCGTAAAGAATGGTTTCGTGGTTCATTTATACCAAGTGTGCATTTGATATTGAAGTATATATTTTATGAATAAATTCTGGAAGTTTTGATGTTATGTCGAGTTATATAAGTTGAGTTTCAGTCATTTTAGCCATATATATAATCGGGACAACAAGTTTTGCAGAAAATGGGTCATGTTGGGAATTTCGTATAAAATCAACCGTATGGAGTTAGAAGTTGTGCCACCCGCCATTTTAAACGTAATTGAGTCTAGTTTTATGTAAAAATAATCTCAAAGGATGTTTTGTAATATATTGTGTTCAGTTTATAAATTAATAACAAAAGGTCAGATTGGGGTCATGGCGTATCCGCTAAAGGTTTTAAATATTTCTGGTCTTGTTGAAAAAGAGGTATTCCAAAAACACTTCGTTAAAATTATCTACACATTTTGAAATTGTCATCTCATATTTGTCAATCCACTATAACTACTAGTTCTCCAACTAGTTCTCTCACTTGTTCTCCATCTCTCAACAACACTAATACTACATTTTCCATACTAGTAGTAAATATGATCTTTCATTCATTAGTCTTTTATGACATCTTGCATTATACATACATGTGTTGATTATATGTTCTTGTTTGATTATTTGTCTTGGCGATATCTTGGTGTTTGATAACTATTTGATTAATTGCAGGGTCGTCCCGAGGATTTTGGGTGCACTGGGCCGTAAATAAGAAAAAGGCCATATAAAAAAATATGCGAATAAAAAATCATTATCGATGCTAAAAGTAAAGTTACAAATATCCAAATATACTAATCGATGCTAAAAAAATTATAAATATCCGAAAATAGTAGTGAAATACTATTACAAAGACTATTTTATTATATGAATAGTTCAATTCTTCTATCATTTTTCGAAGCAAAGTTCTTGACCATACATAAACAGTTTCAAAGTTGTTGAACCTAACCAAAACACAAAAGTTATGATACAAATTTTGTTTGCTTATGGATTATTAGACTTAAAGTGACATAAGATGCAGAGAATAATGAAAATCAGCAAGCACTTGCATAGTATGAACAATAGTTATTGGCAAGTTTTGTAATCAAACTTAAGTATTGTAACATTACACAAGAATACAAACTAATTGATGATAAAGAGTAACAAACTGATGATGAATCACCATAAATAATAGACCAAAAAAGGAACTTCTACACAAATTGACAAATAGTATTGTATTACATGTATTCAACCTAATAACTAAAATCAGAGGAACTTCTTTAGTTCTTTTGAATTAACTCATTCATGATGCAAACATAAAATTATAACATTAAAGAATAAACATAAACCCTACCAAATTGAAAATCTAAATAAAAAATTCAATATAAACAAGTTAAAGTTTTACTTTATAATAGCCAAAACAAATGACGTATGGACTATGGAAGGATGGTATCCACTCTTATTCTATTCCGATCTATATAAAACCTCAAAACTGTATGATTCTTTTTTCTTAAGGTAGTATACTCGTAAGTAAATAAAGACTAAAATCTAATACTGATCCCAACTGGCCAACTATGTATAATTCATCTATTAGGCTGAGGCTTTTACTTTTTGATTTATTTTATTTAACCAACCACCGAACTATTACAACTTGAGATCTAAATCTTTTATCAACGTGTCGCGTTGATGTAGTCATCCATCGGAAAACCCAAATACATTACCCTAAGCTAGTAGGTCTTAGCCGTGAAGATAAATTGTAACTTCTTGGTCGAGCCGTCCCGGTCTCCATTTGTGTTGTGCTATATGTGCATTTCTACCAATCGTTCTACAACATTGAGGTGAGTTTATAGCCCTTTTTTCACTTGTTTTACAATTACTTTACAAATCTCGGGGGAGAATCCATGTTTATTACAACTTGTTTACATATTCATGTACAATCTCTTTTGCACACTCTTATACATACTTGATACACACTTGATTGTGTAACTTGGTTACAAACTCGTTTACATACTCGTTACAAACGCGTTACAACTTTGTTATACACTCATTTGCATATCTCACGGTGAGATACAATACTTGTTTTTACTTATAGACGCAACAACTATACTTTACTTTATGATTACGGATTAGCTTATGTTGCATGAACTGTAAATTACTCGGAGGGAAGCGCGAATGTTATAAAATAGATTTATTTGGGATTAACAATCCCCGTTCGGGTGATTAGCTATCACTGGACAAACAAACGTTATACCATGTCGGAGCACGACTGGATTGGTGTCTACAGGGCCAACAACTACATACTCATGAACCCTTATTGTGCCTTAAATAAAGTGGCATACATATAAGTCTACGTCGCAGTTTCATGAACTTAGGGGTGCAATCGTAATCACACATGGAGACTAATATATTGGATACAATTGTCATGCATACTTTACAAACGCTTTGTTCCAATTATACTCAACTGTTTGTGACTATGTATGGGATACAATAGGCATACACATCTTTGATTTCAATATTCATGCATACATTTTTGGTGACTATTATAAGGATTGAAATGGTCATACATACTTTATAAATCTTTTGATTTCAACATTTACATTTATAAAAATCTATGAACTCACCAACTTTATGTTGACACTTTTTAGCATGTTTTTCTTAGGTAAATTAGATGCTTGGCTTAACTGATGTGCATTGGTCTATACTATATAAGATTGCAATCATGGATTGATACTACATTCAAATGATCAAATCTCGTTGTATTGCTTTCAAACTTTTCACTGTGATGCAATTATGGGACAAATGTTATATCAATTTCAAGAAAATCAACGAGATTACTTTTCAAACGACACATTTAGAGGTCGTTCTCTTGTATCTTGTGCTGTTGTATTATGAAGTAACGCTCCCGAACATTATTCCGATGCGACCCATTTTTGAGGGTGTTATAGATTGGTATCTGATGTAAAGTTTTATATACCTAAAATATATCACAAAATAATATAATCCTAAGAGTAATTAAGAAAATTACCAAGTTACCCTTGATAAAATTCACTCTCAAAAATATATATAATATAATATATAATACGTATGTTAAACCGGGCAAGTATGATCACCCGGGTCGTTATCCCCAATGACTAGTGAAATTGAAACCACGTTTAGGTTCGAATCCTGATTTGAATGAAGCAGAGATTTTTTGATTTGGAAAGATGTAAAAATAAAATTAAATTGAAAAACAAATACGGAAATGCAACTATAAAGCAAATTGACTAAGATTTAATCCTAAAAATGTGAACTAAGATTTCACTAAATAAAGAAAAAGTGTAGAAAATTATTAAAAATAAAAGCCCTAATTTTTATCTTTTTATAAAAGTTTAATTAAACTAATTAAAAATTAAACCTAATTACTAATTAAAACTAATAAGCTTAGTTAACAACTTAACTAA
>BQNB010058403.1:0-37775 GCA_026074375.1 Tanacetum coccineum | reverse complement strand
CTTGAAGACGTTTGAGGGTTTCAGGGGTTAAACTCTTCATCCCAAGTCGTGGGAGTAGAAATTCGAAACGCTCTCTTGGTAAATCTTTTGTAAGGATATCTGCCAGTTGATAGTTTGTTTCTACGAAGTAGAGTTCAACCACTCCATTTTCCACTTGCCCTCGAATGAAATGGTGTCGTATGTCGATGTGCTTAGATCGTGAGTGCTGTACATTGTTGCAGCTTAGAGCAATGGCACTTTTGTTATCACAGAACAGAGGAATTTTATTGAACAGAAAGTCGTAATCTTTTAGCTGAGATCTCATCTAAAGGATTGAGATCTCATACAAAGGATACAAGAGGACACTTCATTTACTCATCCTCTCCTTCTTGAAGGGGTTTGAGGGTTTCAGGGGTTAAACTCTTCATCTCAAGTCGTGGGAGTAGAAATTCGAAACGCTCTCTTAGTAAAGCTTTTGTGAGGATATCTGCTAGTTGATAGTTTGTTTCCACGAAGTAGAGTTCAACCACTCCATTTTCCACTTGCTCTCGAATGAAATGGTGTCGTATGTCGATGTGCTTAAATCGTGAGTGCTGGACATTGTTGCAGCTTAGAGCAATGGCACTTTTGTTATCACAGAAAAGAGGAATCTTATTGAACAGAAAGCCGTAGTCTTTTAGCTGAGATCTCATCTAAAGGATTTGAGCACAACATCCAGACATTGCAATGTATTCCGCCTTTGTTGTTGAGATGGTCGTGCTTCTTTGCTTCTTTGATGACCAGCTAACCAATCTATCTCCAAGAAACTGAGCACTTCCCGACGTACTTCTTCTCGAATCCTGACATCCCGCATGATCCGCATCTGCATAAGCTGTTAGTGACATAGCATTGTCCTTCGGATACCAAAGACCCATGTTAATGGTTCCTTTTAGGTACCGAAAGATACGTTTGATTGCTTCAAGGTGCTTTTTGGTAGGCTTAGCCTGATATCTAGCACACATGCACACAGCGAATACAAGGTCGGGTCTACTGGAAGTGAGGTACATAAGGGAGCCAACCATTCCTCTAAATCGAGTTTGGTCAACTGGAATCCCTAATAGATCCTCATCCAGTTTTAATCGATCCACCATAGGTGTATCGACAGGGTCTGTAAGATCCATTCCATATTTCTTTAAGGTTTCGAGGGCATATTTTGCTTGGTTAATGAAGATGCCTCCGGGACTTTGAGAAATTTGTAAGCCTAAGAAAAACGTCATTTGTCCCATCATCGACATTTGAAATTTAGAGCTCATCTCTTTTGAAAATATGTTACACGCATTATGATCAGTTGAGGCAAAAATGATATCATCTACGTATATTTGAACAAGTAGAATATGTTTGCCTGATTTGCGTGTGAATAACGTTAGATCCATGGCACCCTTGAAGAAGTTGTTGGCCAACAGAAACTTTGATAGTGTGTCATACCACGCCCTTGGTGCATGCTTTAACCCATAAAGAGCCTTCTTCAGACGATAAACGTGAGTAGGATTATCATGGTCTTCAAATCCTTCAGGCTGAGCTGACTAACTAAGGACTGTTCTTGAAGATCACCATTCAGAAAAGCAGTTTTGACATCATCTGATAGATGGGAACATATTTTGGTTGCAGCATTGGTAATGAAATATTCTGTGGCTCTATACCTTGCATACTGGAGCTAACGATTCTTCAAAATCAATACCTTCCTCATGACGAATCTCTTAGCAACTAAACCGAGCTTTGTTTTCAGTACATCACCATATTCATCAAGACTTCACTTTGTAGATCCACTTGAGGCGATAACCATAACATAGATTAGGCGATGGTATAATTCCCATTCTTCAAGTAGATCAAATCAGTGTATTTCATCTTGCTATGGCTTGAAACCAGCAGTCTTCTATCACAGCCATCTTGAAGTTCTTGGGTTCGACTTTGGACAGTTCAGTATGAAACAGCAACCACAAAGCATCGGATGCTAACTGTTTTCTGGTAGATACAGACGAGAGGGATTGCCACGATGTTATCCAAGAGGGGATCTTTGTCCATTTTCTGAGATGATTGGTGTATGAGTATACTTGGTTGGGTTCAGCCTAAAACTAACATCCCTGATGTTGGGGGGGGGAAATGTGCAGAACTAGGTTCTCCTGCAACAGGGTTATCTGAGGGATGAAGGTCAGCTTGAGTAATTGAGGTGTCTTCGATAGTTGGTCCAGCTGCAACACTTAGGAAAGGACTGGAGGATGCACTTGTGAGGATGACAGTGAATGACTTTGTAGAAGGTGCCATCTTGAGCAATCGTTGTAGAAACATGAGTATTCGTAGAAACAAATGGAGTTGTTTACAACTTTAGCCGTAGGTACTGGTTCACTATCTGTAGAGTGCTTCAATGTAATTCAGTACATCGGTTGGATTAAAAATCTACAGATCTTTATCTGTCGGTGGATGTTTGTAGTTGCAGGGACATGCGATTGGGCGAGCCTGAATTGAGTTGTCCAGGGGTTCTTCATGATAGGCTAGGGTACTGAACTAATGCGTACAGGAGCATTGTTGATGCATCTCAACGAATGTGACGTTGAATTGTTTCCATTATCGTCGTGTTCTCTTGTTGTTATTTTATTGCAGTCCCCTCCCCCCTTCCCCCCACCCCAACCCCCCATGTAGGAGCTTACCCATCTGAAAATCCCAATGTCAGCTTTGGCTTGAAATTTTCCTAGATCTTCGCTATCATTTGTAGGATAGCATAGAGCACCAAATACTCGGAGAAATACAAGCTCATAAGGGGTTTTGTTGTGACGAGTATGAATTAGGGATCGATTCTTGGGTGTAAACAAGACAGTACGTACAGCTTCTGCCCATAGAAACATCGGTGCTTTTAAGAATATCAGCATTGTACGTGCTGCTTCCACAAGTGTATGATTTCGTCTTTCGACAACGCCGTTTTGTTGAGGAGTTCTCGGAACAGACTTTTGATGAAATATGCCCACACCTTCATAGTATTTAGACATAACTTGGTTGACGAATTCCGTTTCATTATCTGTTCGGATTGTATCTTGACTGTTTTGTTGAGACCACCTGTATTTGCTTAAGAAAGTTGATGACAATTCTGGGTGTTTCATCATTTTATCTCAAAACATTTACCCATGTAAATCTTGGATTAGTCTTCCACGATGACTAATAATGTATTTGATTCACCATTAATACTCTCGACTCTAATTGGGAACACACAAGATCATTGTTGAAGGGTAATGAAGAACTTCCATATTTGTGTTTTTAGATTTTGGTTTGTGGGAGAACTTCTTGCTTTTTCCAAGTTGACAGGCTGAGCAAAGATGATCTTTTTAAAACTTCAATCTTGGTAGACCTCTAACCAGATCTTTTCGAGCAAGATCATTGATTGTGCCGAAGTTTAAATGGTTTAAACGACGATGCCACAACCATGATTTAGACTTGGAAGCTTTGGACAACAAGCATATTGGAGAAGACTTCATCATATCATCAATCGATATCGTGTACAAATTGGTGCGACGACTACCTTTAAGTAAGTCTGCACCATTAATATCACGAACAAAGCAAGAATGCTTTCTGAAGGCAACTTCAAGATCAGAATCACAAAATTGGCCCTACAGAGAATTGTTTGTGTCCTGTCCAGTTCCAAAGTAGTTACTCTAGGAGATCACACTGTCACACAATAACATAATTATCTATAACCACATGATAGCTCGAGTGATCATTACCTCGAATTCTGACTGACCAGATGAACTTTCCACAAATTCTTGAGCTTTGAAATTAAAACACGATTCCCGTCATATGTTTTGAACAGCCTGAGTCCAGATACCAAAGGATGACCTGTACGACCTGCATTTGAAAACAGACGAGTATGGAGAGTTTGGAATTTTAGTTCCCTAATTTTTGTTGGGGTCCTGGTGGTTAGCAGTTATGATAGAACTGTACCGAAAGCCTAGTTAAAGGGCACAGTTCTCCTAAGGCAAATTTCTTTCCTGTGGGTCTCCATTGATAACCACAATTAAGTTTTCCTGAGGTGAATTTCTTTCCTGTAGGTCTCCATTGATAACCAACATTAGCAAATAGTTTGCCGTGCATTTCCAACCTGGTTGGTCTTCTTCAAAACTGCTATCACAGTTTCCTTTTGGTTGCTATATCGCTTGGTGCTTGTTCAAACTTGTTATCAGACAGTTTGCTCTTTTGTTTCCATTTCTGAATTCCCTTTATTCAAGGGATAATTTTAACAGTGGGGTAGCATTCTCAGAGCTTAATAATATTAACACACATTTCATGATTTGCAGAATTAACATTTGTTACACGTTTTGCACACAGATTCAGAATTCGAATTAATTACAACATGCTTAGAGCTAATGCTAGAATCAACTCGATTCACTTTTGTCCAAACAGACTTATTTGTTCTAGGATGGTCTTCTACTTTCTTGTTATTCACACTCTTAGCTGGCAGGATCCTATTGTGCTTTGTATTGCTTCTAGGCTTTGATCCGCTTGCTTCAGTGGAAGTGTTTTACTCTTGTAGAATGAATCACATGGACATTAGTCTGTTGAACTTTCTGGTGCACTTTGTGTTTCTGTGTGTTACTAGATGAAGTTCCTGGTTTATCATTAAAAGTAACTTGCTTTTTCCTAGTTACAGGGGTAGAGGGAGCCTTGTTATCTCTTTCATTGAAACTTTTTGGGCAAGGTGCAATCACATATTCTAGCAATTCCTAAATAGCTTAGTGTATTGACAAGATAGTTAAGTGCATTATCCAAAAATGGTTTAAATACTCTAGCTCATCTTCAATCTCCACTAACTATTTCTACACCTCTCCCTTAAGATGGTTGATATAGGTTAAATGAGCACTCCTATTTGTTCTTAAGGGGATGCGGGATGGTTTAACATCAATGGCATACATGCAGGCGCATGAAACTTTTGTTTTCGAAAGAACTTCTGTGGACGGGGACTACTTCCAAATTGCCTTCTAATTGTGTCTTTCGATCCTCAATCTGTGTTAACAAGGGAAGAGGTATGTTCATTGTGCTTGCTGCGTGTTCTTAATATACTCAAACAATTCATTGTATAGCTGCTTCACCTTTTCTATTTCGCTCACTATAACATTCAGTTTTGTTCAAGATGATCAGTGACATCGTTAGCACTTATATGGTTCCAACTTCTATCTTCACATTAGATACTAGAATTTCAAGTCTCTAATCACGTTGTCTTTTTCTTGAATCTGATGTTCGGATCTTGTCTTAATTAATGAGTTAAAATCAAGGAGCTTACTATGTGACTGTTTGTGATTTGTTATTATCAAAACTTTCTTGAAGATGTTGATACTTTAATTGCTAAATTTAGGTATCCTTCATGTTTTGAAATATGTTTTGACTCATAATGAAACTCTAGACACTCAGCTTTAGATCTAGACAAAGTGATTTTCCACATATACATCAGTTGATTCGACAAACAATTAGACAATAGAGTCTCATTTTCATTGAATGATGGTATTTCTTTACAATTTTAGCACATTGCTTGGTCTACGTATTCTGGTCCACTTGTACATTCATTTGATCTAAAAAATTTCTTCAATTACTTTAACTTCTTTAAAGAGGGCTGTTTGAATCGAAAAAGTGTTCTTTTAGGAGTTTGAAAAATGGAATAACTTCAGTGACGGTAAACATCGTTTTTGTTTGCTCAAAACCTCTTTCACCCTCTGTAAACCTGTTGGGGTGATTCTAGTTTGCAAGTTTTGTCAAATTCCGTAAAAGTTGTGGAGTACATAAAGATTACTTCTTCACTTGACTTTTAGTTTAGATGAATTCTGGGGACAAGCTTTGACAGGAGATTGGGTGGTTTTTTTTTTTTTTTTTTTTTTTTTTTTTTTTTTTTTTTTTTTTTTTCTTTTTTTTTTTTTTTTTTTTTTTTTTTTTTTTTTTTTTTTGTTTGTTTTTTTTTTTTTTTTTTTTTTTTTTTTTTCTTTTTTTAATTTTTTTTTTTTTTTTTTTTTTTTTTTTTTTTTTTTTTTTTTTTTTTTTTTTTTTTTTTTTTTTTTTTTTTTTTTTTTATTTTTTTTTTCACACGGTCATGCTGAAAATTGGTTTTGGAGCTAAGGTCTTAGCCTTTTTCACTATTTGTTGTCATCCTATGGACCAAAATATCTGTTCTGGGGTCAGATTTCTTTGTGGAGCAAAGGTTGCAAGAAGGTTCTCCTTCGAGTAATCTGGGGGGGGGGGGGGGGCAATCCTAACTTTATTTTCCACACATTGAGGGCTTTGCATTTTCTCCATCATTCTTTTCCTAGTTATCTCAGCCATATCACGAGTGTCCTCTGAGTCATGCACAACAGGACGTGCATGATTGGACATGACTAATACATGACCATTATAGAGGGCTGGTTGAACTTGCTTTGCACGGGTGAGACATAAGGGATTTTTGTAGCCTATCGCTACCTTGTTCTTTTCATCATAAAACAATTTTGGTTTACATATCATGTGAACCGTTTGTACAGATTGATCTTGTTTGTATAATTTATTCTTCAACCCTTTTCTTTTAGCCTTTTAATGTTATAAACTCTTCAAGGAATAATTTGTCTTCTCTTTTTGTTTAAAATCTTTTCAAAATGATCGCTTCTTACTCACTATCTTATGATGTTAAGTGTAGAACGAAGTTGCAATTTTGCCCAGAAATTGATGTTCCGATTTTATAGGAGTTTCTGTTCGATTCGGTCAGAGATTATTATTCTCATTTGATCATCAATCTTTCGTTCTATATTTTCCAAGTTATTCAACTTAGCACGTTGTTCATACACCCGACCTGTTCCTTTTATCTCGCAAGTTCAGAGTCACTGTGTCATTTACTACTTTTACTGATTATTGCTGACCTTACTTTGTACACCCTGTTCATGCATTTCATCGAGAATTATCATCAATGCATCATTTCGTACAGAAGATACATTACTTTGTACAACATGTTCTTCGTTGTCTTCCACATACTGATCATACGGAATTTATTTCTATACTCGTATAGTCAGCATCAAAGTAACAAACGGAGATTGTGTTGTACATCCGATTTGCATCTAGTGTACTGCAAAGTTACTCATCCATATGATCTACAAAAGGTTCATGTCTTATACCTCATATGAGTTATTCGAGTCATATGATGGCCGGCTTCATGGTAGAATTGGATCTTCAGGATGAAAGATTTTTCATGAACATGGTTCTGTGTGGTGGGAGCCTTATCAACATCAGTGTCGTTTGCATCGCATTGTTCATCTTCAAAGACGATGTCCCACAATTGAGTGCCAAATCATCCGCATCGTCATCAAAATTGGTGACCTGTTCTCCTGTAAGAAACAACAACTGCTCTTCATCCAGTACAGCACCATTTTCATGAGCATTTATCAGCAGCATCTTGTCTTTGAAGTAGTCTGAATCCTGAGGACGCTTTGGTTGTAGACATTCTCATGCTATGTGTCCGATTCCTTTGCAGTTGTAGCACATAATGGGTTTAGCTTGACCAGGAATCATGTTTCCAACTCTATTCTGACCTCCAACATTCCCAGCTATCAACAGTTACTCTTGCATTGTTCATTGAAATGGTTTCATTGATTATTCTACATTGTATCTATCACGGAAAACTCCTGAACAACAAACTCTGTATCTTCAAACTGTAGCTTTGTTCCTTGCATTAGAAGACGTTCTGAGGAGGGCAAGTGTATTTGTTAGGCTTTCAATCAAGTTATCCATTGAAGTGCTTCCTGTGTCCATTTGACAGTTATCAACAAGTGATGGTTGATTAGAGAATTGTGGAGACTCAGATGATTGTGTTGGATATTGCTGAACTGAGGCATTAGACACTAGTGCCAAAGGATCATTAGTTGTTTGAATGAACCTTTCCATCATCATTATATTCTCATTAGCATGCACCTCATGTTGCTTCAAGTAAGCATACAACTGATCAAAGTTAGACTCTTTCAAACCTCTGTTGAGTTTTACTTCAGTTATGAATCTGCTTTCATTCAGGTAACATGTTGGTTCACAATTTAGAGTTAATTCTGCAATTCTGACATGTCTATCTTGATGTTTCTCATGTCGTTAATGAGCTTCGAAAACCTAACATAGTAAACATGAATGGTCTCTCCTTTGATTTGACAGAAGCGTTCAAATTCATCGTATAATTGTGATTCCCTGTCATCCTTTGTTAACTCAGAACCTTCCAGAATCATCTTCACATTGTCCCAAATGTCTTTGGCCTGTCAGTGATTGGTTGATGAGTGTGTGTTATCTTTGGTATCCTTGAAGTAAGATATTCCGTTGCTAGAATGTCTGCTTTTATACCTTTCCTCTTTCTTCAGCACGAAAGGTCTGTAAAGACTCTAGCACGTTCTGGGACCTGTTGAAGTGCACCCTAGTTTCTTCTAGCTCTTCAGCAGGTGTTTGTTTGAACGTTCCCATTTGAAATGGACCTTCAGTAATTCGATTTTCATAATGTTCTCTCCGTTATCTTTTCCAAACAATACAGACGAATGTGTTGTTGCCAAGATTCAAAGTCTTGTGTATGTCAAGCATTGGTGGGCGGTGGTATCGGAACGGCATACCAAATATCTTTTGACATATTAGACTTTGATGTATTGGTTGAATGACAATAACGTTCACGCGGATTTTACAAGTTAAGATTTAAAACGATAAGAAGTTTACCGGATTTTACAAAATCAATAGAAAACCGTAAATATAATTGGTTTGATATCTTGGTTTGTTTTGAAATTTGAGCAGTTGTAATTATGAAAAAATATATTATTACCCTATTACCATAATCTAAATTTGGTGAAATATAGCTAAAAGGCTAAGAAAAAATTATATTTTACTTAATTTCTCCCGCCAAAAAAGGGTGTCGCAAAAAAGGTGTCGACCGAAATAATTTTACTCTCATTACCAAAAATTTGAATTTGATTGTAAAATATGTTTAAAAGCTATCAGAAAAAAAGATTACAAATTACTTAATTTTTCCGCCAAAAAGTGTCGCTAAAAGGGGTGTCGTCTGGATACTCTTTTTTTTTTTTAATCAAACCGCCTGCGTATATGTTTCTATCAAACCGCCGCTTTGAAATCAACCAAACCGCCTCCTATTGATTGAGCAAACCGCTGCCTAATAGGCTAACTCGCTGCCTGTTCCTTGAGCAACTCGCCGTTTGGTAACTCGCCGTTTAGCAACTCGCCGTTTAGCAACTCGCCGTTTAGCAACTTGCCGTTTAGCAACTCGCCGATTAGCAACTCGCCTCCTGAATTAAAATAAGCAAACCGCTGCTAAACCTATTGTCAACTCGACGGCTAGGTGAGCTAATCGCCTTTGGACCAGCAACCGCCTTTGACTTTTGTCCTAAAACGTGGATCTTGTCACCTTATCTTACACAAAACCGCCATGATGAACACCGTGGTCTCGTTTCTTGCATATTCTTCCAAAATGAGCTTATTTCCACAGAATAATGCTTTACCACGGTATTATAAAGTGTGTATATCAAGTTTAAATACACCTTAACTCGTATTTCTTTAAAATTTAGCAAACCTCCACGAAGAACACACAATAAAATTCAAACCTTATATCTTTGTTTTTGATCTTGAGGCTTGAGGATCACTTGTAGGAGTAACAATGCTTCTTCCTTAGCATGTATAACACGAGTACACCAAGATTAACTCAACCATTAAGCCCATATAAGCTTTTTGGCCGTGGGTTTTTAGAACCAAAAATAAGCACGAATTTGATTCTTTTAACCACACAAATCAATCACGAATCCAACTAGGCTCTGGTACCAATTGTAGGATCGTTTAAATCATAACACGGGTGATGATTCGAGTGGTTTAGCTAGTTTCTAGAGAGAGAAACACTAGAGAGAGTTTTCTAGAGAGAGAAATAGTGTTTCTATGAAAAGAGAATATAAATGACTAGCTTACCTCTTCCAATGTTGGAAGAGGCTTATATAGTTTTATTCAAATACCGGGTATAGTAACCGGTGTAAAAACGAAAGACATCGATTAACTATTAAACTACGAAAACTATTATAAACAATAAAATATACGGGGGTGACCGAGTCTTTTACTCATATCTAACATTTTACCTATAAAAACGAGCCAAAAATGACTAAAATATATCAAAAAAATGCGTTGTATTTGTGTGTTTTGTGATTTATGATGTGCAGGTAACGGATATTCACTAAAGGACAAAAACAAAAGCAAAATGGACAAAACCAAGCACGGGATTAGAAAGAGCGTGAAAAGTCAAAGCCAAAGACGTGTGCATCTTAAATGGGCCAACCCGCACCCATTTAATGGGCCGGGCCAGCCCATTAAGCCCTTATCATTAAAACTTATAAGCTAAAAAGCCAAAAATTCCATTTAATTAAAGCCTGGTCCAAAACTATATAATTAGGCCCAAAACCAAAAGCCCATCTCACTTAACCATATTCTGTTTAGAAACCTTTACACTTTAGTCCTTAGGACTAATCACAGTTAGTCCCTAAACCATTTTTTCGTTAGTCCTGTTACCCTTAAACCCCGTTAACCCTTTACCCATATTTACCTTAAAACCTTTCCGCCAAAACATTAAATTTCACCCGTCCCTTTCCACTGCAACCTGACAAACATCTTTAACTATTCTTCAACTCGACAAACCCACATTAAGCTTTTTATCCAGAAATGACAACGGGACACAATTGGCAATACTATGACAATTAATGGTTGATGGATTCAAAGGGCTGAGGATCAAGATAAATGGATTCAAGGTGGATTATGATTAAAGGCTGGAGTAGAACTCTAGACCCCTCATAGAAGAAACACACCTCAAAGGGCATAAGCTTCCACAATTCGGCTATAAATAGTGTGTGTGTTTTCACACATTAGGGGATATAGTATCTAGTGTATCTTTTTCCTTGTATTTTACAGCTTTTTAAGATTATTGTCATTTATTTTTAAGTCTTGTAAACGTTTTAAAGTTTTAATGAAAGTTTGAGGTATTATTAAGAATTCTGTGTATGATCTTTGTATAATCTGTTTAAGCTTTAAGCTATGAAAATAGCTTATGATCTTACCTAAAGCTTCACTAAGCTTTAGCTTTCTTAAATCCTTGCACTACTTATATTCTTTACTTATTTAAAGTTATATGTTCTTGAAAAATCCTACAAAAAATAATACAAAAATGGCTTTTATGGATGATAAGCCAATATTGGACGGGCTTATGGGTTTTACCAGCTTATCTATGATAAGCTGGAGCTTGTAGATCAGCTCCTTGAGAGCTTATTTGCCCTTGTTTAAAGTAAAGGGCCAAGGTATATTCTCATTTCTTTTTAGCTTAAATTTGTTTATTGCTTATTAGTGCTTATTTTACTGTTTAGAACTTGCTTATTTATGTTATTGTTGTCTTTATTGATATTTAGTGCTAATTGTTAGTTGATATCTCATTAGTTTATCTTTTTCTTTATAAACTGCTAAAAAACTAATATATGGTTATTAAGCTTATATCTTTTGTGTAGTGTTTATTTAAAGGTTGATAATTTCTTATGTAGATCTTAGATACTTAAACTTTAATCTGTTTTAGCTTTTTGCAACTTATATTAATATATATAATACATATGACATATGTAATTATAAAAGGCTTGTGGTATTTTAATTTGTTGAAAAGTATATAAAACACAAGTGTATAATTAACAATATATAAGATACAAAAGAGATTGTTTGGATTCGAAATCCAAACAGTAGGGTTACCATTTTTATAAAATACTAAGCCTCATGACGATTCCAAAATGATAAGAAACTCGAAAAACGGATTAATAACGAAAAAGATACGCTAATTACGAGTTATACGTTAATTAAACGGGTTTATAAAATAACTTTTATAAAAATTATATAAAACAGAAAGTTTGGTATTTTTAACAAATTATACATAATTTTAGGATTCCAAAACAATAAGAAATGTAATTTTTTGATTAAAAACGAAGAAGTTATGAATTACGCAAGTTTATATACTTAATATGTATAAAAATATTTTTATAAAACGTTACTGTTCATGACAGAAACATTAATTTTTGTAAACTTCATAAATAAATAGAAATTTAAATTACGAGAACGTGCTCGAAAGAATTACTAAAAACAGAGCTAAAACGAATAAAATACGACGTTTATGATAATTTCGAGTTTATAAAAGTAATTTTATAAACTATGAACAGTAAAAGTTACTATTCATCAGCAGATCCAACTTTATAAAATATGATATATCTTTCAATAACAAAGACATGCTCGAAGGAATCGCTAAAATCGGGATTAAAACGGATAAGTTATTACATTTACGAGTTTACGCTAATTAAAACACAAAAATAGGTTTATAGTTGTTATGAACAGTAAAACACTATTCACCACAGAATGTTGAAAATTTAAAAACGTAATATTTTGATCACTCGTCGTAATACAAAAGCGTGTACATAAGATACGCGAGAAACGGGTTTAAAACGAGAAAGTTATGCTAGTTTTACTAAAACGATAATTATAAACATTTTCACTTTATAACAACGATTTCTAAATTACAAATAGACGGTGATGAAGCTATATAGAATTATATGTGGTTATCAAAGTACTATATTACTAGGGAGTTTCATAATGAGGCCTCTTCGGGGTGGCGTATCGACGAGTTGTTGGATTTACGATTTAAAGTGTCCTAGCTCCTCATACGTCACTACATGACCTCTTAAATTATGATAGCCCGAACGATAGTATGATGTAACTAACATAGACTTGTATATGATGTTAGTTAATCAAAGCGATTAGTGCTTATACGACCTATGTTAATTTAGGTTGCATTCGATCATTTACGTGACGCGCTATCTGTGATATTTGGATTATCAGTAACTCAAGGTGAGTTCATAGCCCCACATTTTACATGGTTTTGTTTTATAAGTTTTGGGGTGGAAAACATGCATTGTTTTATAACTGGACACAAGTGGATACTTTTATATTATGATTACGTGTTGCCTAAGTAGCGATAACCCAATCTGAGCCCATTATCATGAACTGTCAATTACTGGACTGTGAGCGCGAGTGTTATGAATAGATCTATTGGGTTTGACAACCCCGTTCGGGTGATTAGCTATCACTAGGCAAACGAACGTATACCATGTCGGATTAGGGATGTTGCGGGTTAGAACATCAATACGGGCAATGTGGGCAATTATATATTGCCATATATTTATGTCGAGCTTCAGTGTCATGAGCTTAGAGCAACGTAATTACATTTATATGATTTCTGCATCTGTTGCATTATCATACACTTGGGAAATCTTGTGGTCCAACTTTATACGATTTATCAAACCTATGAATTCACCAACATTATTGTTGACGTTTTAAAGCAATGTTTTTCAGGAGGTCAGTAAGCACAAGGTGCAAGCGATACATTGGTGATTTTGTATTTTGGGATGACATGCTTAAAGATATGGTTGCATTATATTTTGGGAATCATGTATTATGAACTAGTATCTTTGTAATATGGACAATGAAGAAGTTAAGCTTCGGGCTTTTTGTAACAAATGTTTGTTAAATCCAATGTATCAGTTTTAAACGACTTTTAATGGTCGTTCTATATATATCTTGTGTTATTGATCTAAGATGTGACATGCCCCGGACCCTTATTCCGCTGCGAGCCATTTTGGGGGTGTTACAGATTGGTATCAAGAGCCAAGGTTATAGAGAACCAGGTCAAAATGTTTTTGCTGGACTATAACCGTTTTCAAACATTGCTTATATACAAAAGGGGTTTTTCACGGGACATACATGCATACATACATACATACACTACTTGTGCATTAGTCGGTTAGGCTAGATGCATGCATGATTGATATTCATGATTGATATACATGTTATGATATAAATGTATATTACTATAAGAGTCTTATATTAAATACTAATATAAGTTATTTTGGATTTTCAGATACAGTTATGTCAGATTCGGAAGATTCCACGGTCACCTACACGGCAGTGTCCAGTCCATTTGAGGATGGGTCAGACATTGGTTCACCAGGAGTCGATGGACCACCCATTATGCCAGAGGACCCATATGCTTACATAGATATGACATTGGTCTAGCAGCATTCACTGTTGTTTTTGATAGGTGAAGCAGTATTAACTTGTCTAGCAAGTAATTAACTAAAACTGCTATTTATAAAGATTTTTGTTTAGCAATATTAATTACATACTAAGCCCAGAACTTCATTTAGTACTGTCATGGAACAACTAAGTTCTTTTTAGCACAGGGGTGAGTCTTTTTAGCAAAGTTTTGATGATTCACCCTTTGAGCATTGTTCCAAACAGGTTTTACCATCATTTGACTTTGAAACTGTTTTGATGGTAATTGCAATAAACTTGCAAATGATCAAAGCTTCCACACACATAACAGGCCTTATTAAACATCTTAAAATTGCTTCCTAGTCTTTAAGACATCATATTGTTCCAATTTCTTTGATTGCCTCTTGGACTGTGAGTGTTTTGCCTATGTTTCTCAACTTGTTTAACAATTTTCCTAGTAGTTTTCTCTTGTTGCTTAGGTTTGACAAACTCTTTCTTAGCAATACTAGGCTTAACTATTATCTTCTCAGTTTTAGTTTGAGACACATTTTCTTCCTCACTATCTGACACCCATTCTTCAATAATTGGGGCATTATCATTCTTCCTAACTTCCTTAGGCTCTTCTTCACTATACTTAGCTTTATTGTTCTCAACTACGGGATCATCAACAAACTCATCTAAACCAGTAAAAGACAAGTCAGGTGTTGGAGGCATGAAATTTCCTATGTAGGGAGGTGGAACTGTATTAGAGCCTAAACCTTTCTTGCAATTGTCAACTATCTGACACTCTATGATCTTGTTTAAACTTTTAGATGCATTTTCAAATTTGTCTACATTAAATTGAATGCCATCTTGTTCTTTTTGAACTATTTTAAGCTTCTTGTTAGTCCTACTTGATTGGATCTTAAATTCCTTAGCTTGTGTAAGGTTTAGTTATGCAAGCTAAATCCTACACAACTATGATATAAACTTTGTAAAATATATCAAAGATTATGCGGAATCTAATCTTTGATCAATAATAAGAATATGCAATAGAACAGTAATTCTAATGATCACACAGATTAACAAACAATGCTTTAATATATTAATACGAATACTCTAACTAGTATTAGGGTTACAAAACCTTGAAGCTATAATGATATCAAAACAAAAGATATCAAACTTTATGCCCTAGGACCTCCTTTTATACACCAAGGAGTCCTAGTCAATTTACAATATAATCCTAAAACTTAAAATATTCTTAAAGATCTATTCTATAAATAACAATCCTTATCAACTAAGTAATCTTGATCTCTAATCAATCTTTATCTTTTCTTTGAGCAGTCTTTATCCTTTCTCTGATAGTAGAAAATCTTCTAGCAGTCTTAATCTTTTCAGCAGTTGTAACTTTGTAATAGCAGCATTAACTCTGAACACTGATAGTAGTAACTTATACACCAGCAACATTAACTATGTACAAGCAACATTAACTACTTAGAATATTTACTTCAATCTTCTCTAGCAGTACTAACTTTACTTTAGCAGTACTAACATATACTAGCAGTAGTAACTAGCAGTACTAATATACACTAGCAGCACTAAGTTACACTAGCAGTAATAACTACTTAGTATATTTTTCATTAAAGTTAATGAACAACACTAACTTTATGCTAGCAGTAGTGACACAAACCTTATCAGCAGTAACTCTAAGATCATCAAAAAGTCTTTTAATCCCAACAATCCTCCCCTAAACTTGATATTCTCTTTCAAAATCTCAAGTTTCTTTATTTAAAGCTTCATAATCACTAGTAGGATGCTTCCAAACACTTCATTGATTCTTGAGCTGTTTTGTGATGAACTCAAGAAGCTAATAAAACATTTCATTCCAATGATCGGCTTTAAGTATAACACCTCGTATTTTAGGTCATTGAATGACATTATGTAATTCATAATTTATTTTTAGGGTTTTACGCGTTTACTCTTAAACCGTAAACGTTAAGTTAAATCGCGTAAACTAAAAATGATCATTCAATGTAAACGGGCATTAAACGATTAAATGTTTGCATCAAGCAAGTGTTATATGATTATTATGAGGATAATTAATGACTTTGTTCATCTTATTTTTATTGGCTACGTAAAATGCTTACGTTTCATAATAAAATGCGTTTAGGCATACCCGGAAGTTCTAAAACCTAACTACGCCTAAACGAATACCCACGATTATACCCAATACTCAAAATAACCAAATATTACATCTTATATATATATTCCACTTGTACTCTTCTAGCAGGGTGCTATAACATGGAGTAATTTCCATGTGTATGACGTCATTCATGATGTTTCATATGCAATGACATCTGGGCCGATCTGGAGAAAGAAAATGACTGCCAGAATAGTATAAGAAAGTACTGGTCTAAGAACAGATTGAAAAAGCTCGAGGCTGAATTGTGGAATTTGGAAAGTAAGGGTACTGATGTGATAGGGTACAACCAACGTTTCCCCAAGAACTAATAGCACTGCCAGTGTGTTAGGATGTTTTCCGAAGGGAGTCTGACAAGATTGAAAGGTACGTCAGCGGATTACCCGACATGATCTATGGAAACATTGTAGCATCAAAGCCGAAAACCATGCAAGAGGCTGTTGAAATGACCACTGAACTAATGGATAAGAAAGTCAACACCATTGCTGAAAGACAGGCTTGAGAAAACAAAAGTAAAGAAGTTTGAAAACACTTCCGAAACAATAAAAACCCACACCATACAAACAAGAGACAGCAACACTAGCAGGCTTATACTGCAAGACTAGGTGAAACGAAGGGGCCATAACGGGGGATCTAAAAACCCTATTCGCTAAAGCAACTATCACCTACTACACACACGGTTTGTGTACTCCAAAATCCACAAATGCCAACAAAAATTTGCCATTTTTTTTTTTTCCTTTTTTCCCGGTGACTGTAGGAGTGTTGGAAATGAAAACAATGCTAACACTCAAGAGGAGGGTATATCTAGGGTCAGGCCAGAAACCTACTGCTTTGAGTGAGGATATCAATGGACACTTCAAGAGGAATGTCCAAAGCTGAAGCAACAACAAAAACCAAATGGAAACAAGTTGGTAATGAACAGGGCTCCAGCCAAAGTGTATGCGGTGGTACACAACAAGGGACAAACCCATACTCTAAACGTCATGACGGTCGATCCTTCTCAACAAACCGTTATGCTACTATATTAATTTGATACTGGTGCCAAATAGGAGTTTTGTGTCTATTCATTTAGTTTCCCAAATGATATATCACGCCATCTACCTTATGCATCACTATTAATGTCTAACTAGCCTAACGGAGAATAACAGGATTAACACTATCCATAGGGGTTGCACATTAAATCTCCCATCTCTCCGAACCACCCATTCAACATAAATTTAATAGCCCATAGGACAACTTGTATTTCTCTCTATAATTGGTATGGATTGGTTTGCAAATACCAGCAATCATATGTGTGTGCCGAGAAGATCAATGTAGTTCGTGATCCCCTGGGGAAATGAAACAGTAATTTGTTTCTTAAGGTGATGGAATAAGGCAAACCAGGGACAAACGAGCTCGTCTGCACATTACTCGTGTACTCCAAAACACAAGAATACATGCTAAAAGGATGTCCAGTCTTTTTGGCACATGTTACTACAAAGGAGGTTGAAGACAAGTCGGAGAAGAAGCGAACAAAGATTGAGAGCGCGCGCGAGCAGTTCGAGATTTTCTTGAAGTATTTCCTGGGGACTTGCCAAGTCTTCCTCCGACTCGACAAGTGGAATTTCAAATTGATCTGATACCTGGTGCTGCACTCGTAGCTCGGGTGCCTTATCGATTGGCACCTTCTGAAATGAAAGAGTTGTCGGAGCAACTAAAAGAACTATCTGACAAAGGCTTTATAAGACCCAGTTCCTCACCCTGGGGAGCTCCGGTCTTGTTTGTCAAGAAGAAAGACGGATCATTCCGGATGTGCATTGATTACCGGGAATTGAATAAACTAACGGTGAAGAACCGTTATCCACTTCCAAGAATTGACGATCTATTTGATCAGCTTCAAGGGTCGAGTGTCTACTCGAAGATCGACCTAAGGTCAGGTTATCACCAACTGAGGGTTCGAGAAGAAGACATTCCAAAAACCGCTTTCAGGACTCGTTACGGCCATTATGAATTTCAAGTTATGCCATTTGGTTTGACGAACGCACCTGCCGTATTCATGGACCTTATGAATCGGGTGTGCAAACCATATTTGGATAAATTCGTGATTGTCTTTATTGACGATATTCTGATATATTCAAAGAACAAGCAAGAACACGAAGAGCACCTTAAGCTAATCTTAGAATTGCTTAAGAAAGAGGAGTTGTATGCCAAATTTTCCAAGTGTGAATTTTGGATTCCCAAAGTACAGTTCCTTGGTCACGTGATTGATAGTGAGGGCATTCACGTGGATCCCGCCAAGATCGAATCCATTAAAGATTGGGCATCTCCTAAGTCGCCAACGGAGATTCGTCAATTTTTAGGTCTTGCTGGGTATTATCGAAGATTCATTGAAGGGTTTTCGAAGATCGCCAAACCAATGACCAAGCTCACCCAGAAGAAGGTCAAGTTTGAGTGGGGTGATAAACAAGAAGCAGCTTTTCAACTGTTGAAGCAGAAGTTGTGTAGTGCACCAATCCTGGCCTTACCTGAAGGAAGCGAAGATTTTATCGCATACTGCGATGCTTCAAAGAAGGGTTTGGGCGCTGTGTTAATGCAAAGAGAAAAGGTGATTGCTTATGCATCACGCCAACTGAAGATTCATGAGAAGAACTATACGACTCATGATTTGGAACTTGGAGCAGTAGTGTTCGCTCTCAAAATTTGGAGGCACTACCTGTATGGAACCAAGTGCACGGTGTTCACTAATCATAAGAGTCTACAACACATTCTTAATCAGAAAGAGTTGAACATGAGGCAACGTCATTGGTTGGAGTTGCTCAGTGATTACGATTGTGAGATTCGTTATCACCCGGGAAAGGCAAACGTTGTTGCTGATGCTCTAAGCAGGAAGGAGAGAGATCAACCATTAAGAGTTCGAGCCTTAGTCATGACTATTAGCTTGGATCTTCCCAAACAAATCTTGAATGCTCAGACTGAAGCACGAAAACCAGAGAACATCAAGAACGAAGATGTTGGAGGCATGTTGCTTGAAAATGCTAAGGATCCGGAGAAAGTTAGAAAGGAAAAGTTGGAACCGCGTGCGGATGGAACTCTATCATCATGCAGGATTTGGTTACCATGTTTAAGGCAACTTGAGGACGTATATGCAACGAATCCCACAATTCACAAATAATCTATCATCCGGGTTCTGACAAGATGTACCAAGATATGAAGAAGCTATATTGGTGGCCCAATATGAAATCCAACATCGCCACCTATGTTAGCAAGTGTTTGACATGTGCTAAGGTCAAGGCCGAACATCAAAGACCATCAGGATTGTTGGTACAACCCAAGATACCTGAATGGAAGTGGGACAACATCACTATGGATTTTGTCATGAAGCTTCCTAAGTCGTCGCAAGGCTACGACACTATTTGGGTGATCGTTGACCGACTCACTAAGTCTGCAATCTTCATACCGATGAGAGAGACTGATCCTTTGGATAAACTTGCAAGAATGTACCTAAAGGAGGTTGTCACAAGACATGGAATACCTGTCTCAATCATTTGTGATCGCGACCCGAGGTTCGCATCAAATTTCTGGAAGTCACTTCAGAATGCTTTGGGTACTAACTTGGATATGAGTACTGCGTACCATCCACAAACAGACAGACAAAGCGAGAGGACTATTCAAACTCTCGAGGATATGTTGCGTGCTTGTGCAATCGACTTTGGAAAGGGTTGGGTTAACCATTTGCCATTAGTCGAGTTCTCATATAACAATAGCTATCACGCTAGCATCAAGGCCGCACCATTTGAAGCACTTTATGGTCGAAAGTGTCGTTCACCTATTTGCTGGACCGAAGTTGGAGAAGCTCAACTCCTTGGTCCAGAACTGATTCAAGAAACAACTGATAAGATCGTTCAGATCAAGCAGAAAATGCAAGCTGCTCGCGATCGACAAAAGAGTTACGCGGATCTAAAGCGTAAACCTATATAAATTTCCCATGTCTGGGATAAAGTTTATTTGCTTAAAAGTTTCGCCTTTGGAAAGTGTCGTACGTTTTGGCAAATGGAAGATGTTAAACCCTAGGTATGTTGGACCTTTCAAGGTGTTAGAAAAGGTTGGAGAGGTTGCTTACAAGATCGAGCTTCCAGAAGAGCTGAGTAGGGTTCACAATACATTTCATGTATCAGATTTGAAGAAGTGTTATGCCGACAAACCATTAGCCATTCTGTTGGATGGACTTCATTTTGATGACAAGCTTTAGTTTGTCGAGAAACCCATCGAGATCATGGACCATGAAGTTAAACGGTTAAAGCGAAGCCGCATCCCTTTAGTCAAGGTTCGATGGAACTCCAAGCGAGGTCCTAAGTTTACATGGGAACGCGAGGATCAATTCCGGAAGAAATACCCACACCTCTTCGCAACGACCGCACCGTCGTCAAGTGCCGCGTCTTAAGCCTTGAGGACAAGGCTCACTTAACGGGGATACTATAACACCCCGTGTTTTAGGGTCCTTGACATTTTCGATAAATTCACTATGCATCTTTACTATTGTACGTGTTTGCTTTAAATCGTAAACGTTAAGTTAAATCGCGTACACTAAAAATTATCGTACAATGTAAACGGGCATTAAACAATTAAATGTTTACATCAAGCAAGGGTTAAGTAATTATTTTGAGGATAATTATTAACATTGTTCATTTATTTTTATCGGTTACGTAAAACGTTTACGTTTCGCAATTAAATTACGTTCAGGCATACCCGAAACCATATTAATTAATCTACGCTTCAACAAATACTTATTTTTACATCCAACACTCAAAGTTTTATTAAACTTTACTCAAGTTAGCAATGTTAGTCATATAGTTCATAAAAATAAACTAACACCAAGCTACATGTTACCATTTATACATCTACACTTTATATAAACTACTTTAAAGTTTCAAGTATAAGTAAATAATGTGTACAAATATCTAAGACACACAAATTGGTCTTTCCCCCCCCCTCCAAGCTCACAGCAACAACAACATATGGAGACATAGAGCACACAAATTATACAAATTAGTCTTGTACAACACTCTTGCATTTAAAACTAGCCATATCATGTTTAACTTTGACCATAAGCTTTCCTAAAGACCCTCATCTTGTCTCTTGACCAAGTGGACTCTATATTGACTAACTTAAGCTTATATAGGAAGTATACTTGCAAAGAACACATAGATAACACAACACTTAACCAAAAATCAAAGCAAACTCTCCCTCCCCCTTCTCCTTTATGCTACGGCAAACAAACACCCATCTAAATAATTCATACAAACTTTTCTTCAACACATACAAGTAATCTCACATCATATCTAAGATACCTCAAGATGATTTGAAGTATTGGTTAAAGATTTACAAGTGTGGAAACAAGAAAGGAAGCTAGGGTTTTTAATTGGAAAATTAGGGTTTTCATTCTTGCTAGCTTGGGTTTAAAGTCTAAACAAGGGTTTAGCACATATTTCTCATCATCATACATCATCATTAAGGTTATCTAACACACTTAACTTTTCATTTTCATGATTATATGTATATATGATGTTTACATAGCAAAATCACCATTTAGGACTTTTAAACATGTAAAAAGAGTTTTTACTTGTAATCATGGATTTGTGCACTTTTACATATGATATGTTGTTGTTAATATCATGATAAAATGGACATAGAAGTGTTGTACCATGTTGGTTTAAGCATAAAAAGTGTGGATATAAATTAGGGTTTTAAAAGATTAACTTAATAAGTTCAAGTAAAAGTTGTGGTAAATAACTTGTTAATCAGCTTCATGACTTTTATTATGTATAAGGATTAAAATGTATGTATAAAATAAAATATATAGACATCGAAGAATTGTACTACTCATGGATTAAGGTATAAAAAAAGGTTCAAGTAAAAACTGTATTTTACAAAGTAAACTTAAGGAAAGGTTTAGTTTTTCAATGTATATTTAATGACTTGATAATATTGGACATTGACAAATTTTGGACTTATGGACATTAATATATAAGATGACTCTTGATATAAAGTGAATGGAAGACTTATGGTAAATTACTAAATAGAAAAGTATATAAAACTAACTATATAAACAAGTATACACATTGATGTCAAAGAGGCTGTTTTGATTCGTGTATGATGATAGCCACTTTATGATTTAGAAATATAGTACGTCTCATTACGATTCCAAAAATCTAAGAAACTCGAAAAATGGATTAATAACGAAAAAGATACGCTAATTACGAGTTATACATTAATTAAACGGGTTTATAAAATAACTTTTATAAAAAATAATACAAAACAAAAAGTTTGAATGTTTTTTAACAATTATACACATTTCTAGTATTCCAAAATGATACGAATCAAAATTTTTCGATTAAAAACGAAGAAGTATAATTACGCTATTTAACATACTTAAATGTATATAAATACTTTTATTAAACCATTTTAAAAAAGTTACTGTTCATAAGAAAGAAACATTTATTTTGTAAACCTCATAAATAAATAAACTTTCAATTAACGAGAACTGCTCGAAAGAATCGCTAAAAACATAGCTATAACGAATAAAATACGACGTTAACGGGTTTTACAATAACCTAAAACTATAAAAATAATTTTAGTAACATGTGTGAACCGAAAAAATCACTATTTATCAGAGGAACATGAGTACAAAAATGTCATATTTTTGATACGTTCTTAATATAACGAAAAACGCGACGAAAGAAACAACCACAAACGGACTTGAAACGTGAAAGTTTACGTCCAGTTTTACTAAAATTGAAAATTATAAACGTTTAAACTATTAAAACCTCAATTTTTACCTAACATTAGATGGTGTCTAAGCTATGTAGAGTTGTATTATTAGAGTTTAATTATCATGCTTAGAACTTATACGGCCTAAATTAAATAGGTGTCATCTGTACAATTTCGTGACACATATCTGGGATATACCCCACCTAGGTGAGATTCATAAGCCCCAGACGTATTACATGATTTGTTTTTAAACAATGTTTTTGAGGTGAGAAACAAGAAATGTTTTACAACTGGACACAAGTGGTAAGTTTTACATTATAATTACGTGTTGCATAAGTTGCGATAACCCTAGTTGAGCCCATTATCATGAACATCAGTTTACTGTATATGATCGCAGAATGCTATAGAATAGATCTATTTAGATTGACATCTCCCATTCGGGGATTAGCTATCACTGGCAAACGAACGAATACCATGTCGAACATGAGGCTGTTGCGGGATAGAACGATCATCACAGGGCAATATAGGCCATATATATGGTAATTCATTTATGTCGAGCTTCAGTGTCATGAGCTTAGGGCAACGTAAATTACATTTATATATGTCTGCATCAGGTGCAATATCATACATTTGGAAATCTTGTTGACCTACTACAATATATGATTTATCAACCTATGAATTCACCAACATTATTGTTGATGTTTAAAGCAATGTTTTTGAGGAGATCAGTAAGTCATAATTGCCAAGGATACATTGTGATTTTGTTTTTGGGGATTCAATGCTAAAGATATGGTTGCATTATGTTTGGGAAACTCAAGTGTTAGAACCAGTATCTTTGTAATAATAACAATGAACAAGTTAAAGCTTCGGGCTATTTGTATCAAACATTTGTTAAATCCAATGTATCAATTTTAAAACGACTTTTTAGTCGTTCTATATGTATCTTGTGTTATTGATCTATGAAGTAACACGCCCCAGACCCTTATTCCGCTGCGACCCAATTTGGGGGTGTTACATGAACCACTATAAAATGTAAATCTTCTATGGCCACGAACTCACGTAGACGAAGAAAAACGAGTTAGTGGATAATAATTAACATAGAAGTAGGATTAGTTTTCATGAAAAAGTACTTAAACCACAATGGATGAAACAAATCCGATCCACCTCAAGCTCGCCTCAACTAACTCAATACAAAAACGCCTGTTGAAGTCTTAACTCCATTCCAATCTCTCACCTCCATCAATATCTACTCTTTCCCCTTTCAAGAATGAATCAATTTAATTTTTTCGTTCGACTAGAAATTATTCATCAAGTCAGAAAGAATCTATCCCCAAATCATCTTATGTATTGACATCCTGATTATCTCGTCCGAAATAGTCAAAGAAACTTTTTAATTAAACAATGAGTTAATTAAAAATTGTCAATATTCATTCTCACAAAACTGGTCAAAAAAAATTCCAGGTGGCGGCCCCCTTAAAATTAAAGGGATCGGCCGTGTAAAATGGGTGCCCCCCTTAATTAATTAAGGGGACCGCCCATCTGAAAAGCCAAACTAACCATTTTCTCTATAAAACCAATTACCAAACACCCATTTATCCTCTCCTTCTTCTCCTTGCTACTGTGTGACGAACACACACACTCAAAAACCATAAAATCCAATTCCCAAACTCAAAATTCATCCAATTTCGCAAGGGACAATCACCTACAACTCGATTAACAACACCTATTGTAAGATTTCCTATACTTATCTTTTTCAAATTCTTCCAATTTTATTCTTAATCAAAATTGGGTATAATTATATATTTTTTTGTGTCTTTTGATTTTTTGATTAAAACTAGGAAATCCATAACTACAATGATTCTCGTAGTCATAAGAATTCAATACATTCATTAGAATTGAGTCACAATTTTTTTTGCTCGAAAATTTTATAAATATATATACATATTTTTCATTTTTTGAAACAAAGGTTATACATTGTTGATTCATGCCAAAAACATGTTAAAACAACAATACATTGCCCATCGAAACATACATTCCTAAATGTATAGTTTTCGAATCAATAGATAATGTGTTATAAAATAAAGGGTTGTTTGGTTCATTTCTTAGGATCAATTTTTAGAGTCGAAATAACCATCACTATAGTTTTGCCACTTGTATAAACACTTAACAAACTTGTATAAGTCCATCAAGATATATAATTCATATATATTTTGATATATTTTATAAAAGGTATAAAATAAAGGGCCGTTTGGCTTGACATTTGAAAAACATACTATTGAGTCAAAACAAACACTATTTAACTCTTTTCAAGTCAAAAATAATAAACTTATACTTGTCAAACAAAATATACACTTAACGCATAATTTTCGACAAGCTTAGACAAATTTTGTATTGATAAGGGAGTGTTTGGGTTATTGTCTTGATGTTGAAATATATAACTAATATATATTCTTCGACATCCTAGATTAATTCAAAAATAAATTAAGGAACATATGGATCACTTCTTAGGTTTTTAATTTTAGAGTCGAAGTAATCCTTGTCCCACATTTGACAAAAACTTCACTTTATTTTCTTTATTATTTTCTTTTGTAACATTTTTATTTTGTTGATATCTTGTTTAGGTGACAAAAATGTCGAAAGCTACTACCATCGATATATCTCTTACTAAATCCTACATCCCAAAAGTATCCAAAATTCCCAGTATCTCCCTTACTATTGCCCAATTCTACAAACCTATTAAAAACCGCAACATTCATGAAGGCCGTGTTGTTGATCAAGCCTACTACAAATCCAACAATATTGAGCGTCTCTTTACTAACATTCCCTTCAATTGTCTCTTTCAAATCAACGAACCGATTGTTCCAAGATTTATTCTAGACTTCTATAGTCAAGTCACGGTACAAACCGATGAATATGGCTATCTTGTTATTTCTTTTATGATTCAACACGAATTCATAACTCTCACTCTCGCTCAATTCGGTCAAATCCTTAAAATTCTCCATAAAATAGGTCAAGCCCGTTGTTACAAACGAATGGGACCTTTGCATCTCTTGAGTATGTCTCAAGAAACTGGGGGAATCCGTATTGGCCTTGACTGAACTTCCTACTCCTGATGACATTCGTCGACTTCTTGAATTGGAACGTGTCGTGGTAGACCGTACCATTAAAAGCCAAACTGTCTCTTTTAATCCAAATTAAATTCTCACCAAAGAACTAAGCCCTGACATGAAGCAACGGGAATAACTCATTCAGGAGAATGTATTCGGACTAGGAGGACATCGGGACTGTCTCCCCGCTTGCCTTGCTCACAATGTAGCATTCTGTGTTGCCCGAAGAACAATACAATTCTTGCTTATTTCTTTTGTCGAAAGAATCATATGTGCGAGAGCTACCCAACCTGCAATTTCCCGTATGACAATCTTCTAACTCGTCTTTATCGACACGTCTAGAAATGAACCTCAACTTGACAAGGACAGTCTATGACATTGTTGAGCGACATCATGCGTCCTCTGCCTAAAACAAACTCGACGACCTCGTATAGCTCGTTGGCAAGGGAACGTATGTCTCATCTCTTCTTCATCCTCATCATCATCAAGGCACGTCATCACATCAACAGATGATGAATCTGATGTCCAACTTCTTGAGCAAGTACTCCATCCTCCTACCATCCTAGTCTTAACTATCTTGATCCATCTCAACGACCAAAACTACCAATGCCTTCCTCTTCCGAACAAACCGGATGAAACTCTCTTGAACGACAACCACCTTGCTCAACCAAACGCAACAAATGCATAAGGAGATGCGCGGAGGGTTCAAATCATTTGGCAAGGCACTAAAAGGAGTGTTTAGCAAGAAGAAGAAGTGAAGATTTAGGAGAGAAACTAGCTAGATAGCTAAATGTGGTTCTAGACAATTTTTAACTTGATTATGTGTATGTTTTAAACATCTTGTGTGGTAATTATCCGATTTATTCAGAAAGACTTAGGTATTAGTTATCTTTAGATACTTATTTGCTATGATGATTTAAACCTTTGGTTGTTTTGTTTAATGAACTAATTATGCCACTTTGGTTTCATGATTTGATGTGTTTATTACATGCTATATGATTAAAGGTGCTCATAAAACTCAATAGGGCTTGCTGCAAATAAACCACCAAAACAGAAATACTCTCACAAAAATTCTGAGAAAAATCGTTTTTCTATAAAAATTGGAACCAGCAGAGGGCGGCCCCCTTAATTCATAACGGGCGGCCCCCTTATCTTTAAGGGGACCGACCCCTAATTAAGGGGACCGCCCTAGTAAATCACGGGTAAAACAATATTTTTCCTGCTTTTTGACCCTCTTTTACCTAGTCTCAGCTATCTTTGCCCAGAATGCTCGAACACAATTTGGAATAACTTAAACTAGTTCAAACTCATTCCATTTTCAAACCATTTCCTTCCCATAAATCCCTTCCAAATGATCATCACCAACACATCATCTTCCTCATCATACACTAACCATTATCAACATCCATGGCATCCACTAGAGCTTCCATTTCCAAAGCCTCCAAGAGACCAAAATCACATCATTCCACCCAAACTAAGTTGTTTTTGGATTTTACCCTTGTAACAGTAAAAACTCCATCACCCACACTTCAACTCTCATCGCCTAGTGCTCCTAATGCACCTTCTAAAACACCATCAACCAAAGATACTTCTTCATCCTCAATTGACTACATACCCAATTCACCAACCTCATCAAAATCACTTTCACCTAATGGTTACTTAAACCCACCAACATCTCCTCCTCCAAGAGTTTCTCCACCACCTCCAACTCAAGAAAATGCATCAATGGACATCACTCTCACCCTTTCACCAATAACCTCACTTGATGTCCAATTTGATACTCCATCACCTTCACCACCTATCCTTGGTCATCCCATTCCTTAGAACCTTCTTGAGGCACATGGAGATTCATGTTTGTGTTGCATTCACAATCATACTCTCATATTTGATTAGAGATTGAACAACAATAGTATGTTCATATATTGAACATATGCTCTCACACCCAAAAACCATCATCCCAACCACCTTCCACATCTTTCCCAAACTAAACATACTCTATGTTTAGTTTCTCAAATAATTGTTCATCCACCATTTTGCAAGCAAGTCCTATGGAGCTTTACTAATTATAGGACTTTTTGTAGTTTAAAATTTTCATGTATGTTAGCATTTTCCTTATGTATGCATGAGTGTGCTTCACACGCTATTTTACTTTTAATGGATGATTATTGTTGGTTGCATTATTCTTATGCCATATTTTTTCTTCTTGCTACATGTTAGAAATACTTTTATTGTTCTAACTCGTTTTTGTAGCCAATAAACCATAGCTCGATTCTTTGGTGCCCTCGAACGAGGGGGAGCACACATCAAGGGAGAGCATTTATTCCGTCGATTTTACTAGCAATTCTCAACGATGCCTTTTTTATTCTACAAAAAGGGGGAGAAATGACATAAAACTCACTAAATACTTTTTTGAAAATAGATTTACATTTAATGATTTAAATTTTGTAATCATCAAAAAGGGGGAGATTGTTAATAGAAATAATGCCTAAAAACATTATTAATATTTTTCACATCTTTACGTTTTGAAAATCACAAAATATAAAAACGTTCAATGTAAAATTAAACGTAAACAAGTAATTAGTAGTAATTTTTATTTCGAAAATTATATCACTTCAAGGTATGAATAAATAAATGCTTAATGCATTTTATGATCAAAGGAAATTTTTATTTCAACCTCACACTTTTATAAAATGTTGTAAATATTTTTTTAAACATTACAAAACATTTTTTATAATTAAAAGAAATGTTTTATTCAAAATAAACATTTTGAAATTTAAATTTTCAGACCTAAAACTTCTAAAAGTCTAGAAAATTCTCTCTACCAAAAGGACAAAATGAGAGCGCCCAGTCTAGGGCATCCCCTAATTTTTAAGGGACCCAGCCCACGCTATTTAAAAAGGACGCGCCCATTAGACTGACGCACCTCCAGTTTTGTCCTATAAATACCTGAGCTATTCCCCACAATTATCTCACCTTTGCACACATTCTTTCTGATCTAAAAATAGCCCACACATCTCATTATAATCCTTTGATCCTCTAATCATAAAGCGTTGTTTCTAGTGATCCAAGCATAAAATCCTCAGTGCCAAAGAAAAAATACTTCCATCATCAAGTTAAGAAGTTATTACCCCTCAAGTGTGTATTTGCAATCTTGTTGCATCCCTATCACGAATTTGTAAACCTTTGTAAATCTTGAAAAGTTTTGTAGTAAGGATAAATCTTTGTGATTGTTATAAGTATAGTTGAATCTAGTGATTCATCCAAGTTATGATAGTTAGGTGTGAAAGTATAAGTGAAGTAGTGAAGTAGTGATGTGAAGAAAACCAAGGTGTAAAGAAGTTGTGTAGTTGTGAAGTTGTGTTGTGAAGTCGTGAAAGTATTGAAAAGTTTGTTAAATCCGTGATAGATTTGGTTCTAGCTAAGATTGAAACTCGACATCTAGCTTATTGTCAGAAATGATGATAAGCGAAAGTTTTTTTTATTGTGTACGTTTCTCCGCCAAAAGGAAGTTTGCTTTTGATATAGTAAGAAAGAACTCTCGAGATGAGAGCTCGGGAGTAGAGTAGGGCGAAGAGGTGCTTCGTTATCGAACCACTATAAATCCTCGCGTTGCGGTTTAATAATCTTACTCTTATCTCTTGTCTTACCTTATTTGTTCATACCATCCTATTAATTGTTTAGATAAGTATATTGTTTATATTGTCTAAGTGTTGAATTCACATAAAGTCGAATCTAAGTTTTTATTAACAAACATAAACATTAAATTAAAAAGCGGTAAACTATTCAACCCCCCTTCTAGTTTTCCACAAATTACATAGGATAAATGATGCTATAAAACAGATGTTATTTGATATCATTAAATATCCCCTCACATGAATCCTACTTGTCCTCAAATAGCCTTTAGAAGTTTATAAAAATGTATCCCTAAGATATTTTTCGTTTAAAGCATTTATTTTTGATCTATTACAAGTAACAACAAAACACCTCATGAAATAGAATGAAAACACTCAAATCACTTGACCAAGATCCTATTGGTAACATTAACTAATTCGCTCAATTCTCGATCGTAACGAGTATCTATCAGAAGCTTGGCAAGGATACCCATCTCCACCGCTAAAGCTAAGGAGTAACACGTTTAGTATAGTAAATATGGGTTTGTAAGATAAGCTTAGGGTTGATCATTTTAATCTTTCACAGAAAGCTACCTCTTCCAACAAGGCAGCTGAGCACACATACATCCATGAACTACGAAAATAGATATTGTGTTCGATTTACAGATCCACATTATCGAATTTAACCAACGTGTTAGGAATGAAGAATGATGAAAATGGGAAGGTACCTCTAACTTTCACCAAAAGTCATAAACCAACGAGGCAGCTGAGACATGCATACATGGTCGTAAGGATGGAATAAATATGCACGCTAGTACAAATCCTCATTCACATAAAACCAACGGCTAGTTGTTAGGAAAGAGAAGTAAATTGTTGTTAAATAAAAATTATGAAACAAATAGATTAAGTCTAAAATACAAGTTGCTAGACACTTTTTCCCCGACCGATACAAATAAAGACACAACTATTTACAACGTCTTGATCATAGATAAAAAACAACAACCTAAGTTGGCGTTCCCATAACGATCAACTTCCCAATCATCCCATACTTTACATACTTACAAGGCAAGTGGTGATATCTTCTATTTTATACAATACTCTACATCGTCGATTTGTATCAACGAATAATCGATCCTTTGTGTAATTCTTTCGGTAGTGGCGAAACGATTATCTTCAAACTTTTCTTTCTCGTTTTGATGTGATTTTTCTATTTTTTTTTGTTTTTTTTGCTAACACTATACTACGAAACTCGGTGTAGTTTCACCATCTTCACGATCATAATAATTCCGGATAATTCGTTCGATAATTCTTCATTCTTCGAACGTACCAATAATTGTGATGGTAGTAAAAATACATGATTTTTGACTATAATATACATTCTCATTTGCGATGTGCAAATTTCTTCCAACCGTACCAAATTTGACACCAGACTTAGGAAATACAAACTTTACACTTTATGCAACTAGAAACTATAAAATAAACTTAATCTAATAGGGTAGGCTAAGGTGTAACAAAAAAACAAAGAGGTTTTGAACAAACAAAAAGATGTTACCTCACTAAAGTCATACCATTTTTCAAAACTCTTAAACAACACTTTGAAAGAGTTCAAAAGGTTCTCTTTAAAGAAGTTAAAGGAATGGAAGAAATTTTTGATCAAATGTCAGCATAGGTGGACCAGAATACTGTGGACAAGCAATGTGCTGAAATTGAAAGGAAAAACCTTCTCATTGCAAATGAGAATCTAATTGCTAATTGTTTGTCGAATCAATTGATGTTTGATGTTGAACAATCACGCTGTCTAGATCTTGAAGCCGAGATATCTAAATTACAAAATGAGAATCAAAAGGATGTTAATGATGAAATAATAAGAGGTTTTAACAAACTTGAGGTGGAATACCTGAATTTGCAATCGAAATATCAACACCTTCAAGAAAACTTTCAAAATAACAAATCACAAACTTCTCAGGATGTTCCTGAATTTGACTCATTTTTCAGAATTAAACTTCTAGAAACACAGCTTCAAGAAAAGGACAACGCAATTAGAAACTTGAAAGCTCAAGTCTCTAAAATGAATGACAGAAGTTGTGAAACTTATAATGCTAAAGATGTCACTGCTCTTATTGAACAAAATGAATGCGTTAGAGTGGAACTAGAAAAGGTCAAACAACATTACAAGGAATTGTATGACTCCATTAAGATTACGCATGTTCACACTAGATAAAAGACATCTACCATGTTAAATGAAATCGAGAGTCTAAAGGCTCAGTTGAAAAACAAAGTGTCTTGTGTCACTAGTGACTCTGTCAAACCAAAAGTTCTTGCGCCTGGCATGTATGCCATTGATGTAAAACCCATCCCTCATCCCCTTAAGAACAATAAGAGTGCTCATTTAAACTATATCAACCATCTTAAGGAGAGTGTAGAAACAGTTAGGGAGATTGTAGAGGAAGCTAGAGTAGTTAAACCATTGGATAATGCACTTAACTATGCTTGTCAATACACTAAGCTATCTCAGGAATTGTTAGAATATGTGATTGGCACTTGCCCAAAAAGTTTCAATGAAAGAGATAACAAGGCTCCCTCTACCCCTGTAACTAGGAAAAAGCAAGTTACTTTTAATGATAAACCAGGAACTTCATCTAGTAACACACAGAAACACGAAGTGCACCAGAAAGTTCAACACACTAATGTCCCTGTGATTCATTCTACAGGAGTAAACACTTCCACTGAAGCAAGCGGATCAAAGCCTAGAAGCAATACAAAGAAAAATAGGATCCTGCCTGCTAAGAGTGAGAATAAGAAGAAAGTAGAAGACCACCCTAGGACAAATAAGTCAGTATGGACAAAAGTGAATCGGGTTGATTCTAGCATTAGCTCTAAGCGTGTTGTAATTAATTCGAATTCTAAATCTGTGTGCAAAACGTGTAACAAATGTTTAAACTCTGCAAATCATGAAATGTGTGTTGTTAATATTTTGAGTTCTGTGAATGCAACCCCCACTGTTAAAATTGTCTTGAATAAAGGGAAGCAGATTTGGAAACCAAAAGGCAAACTGTCTGATAACAGTTTGAACAAGAGCAAGCGGGTTTGGAAAGCAACGGGCAAACTATTTGCTGATATTGGTTATCAATGGAGACCCACAGGAAATTTTTTTTCCTTAGGCGAACTGTGCCCTTTAACTAAGCTTTCTGTGAAATGTTCTATTATGTCTGCTAACCAACAGGACCCCAACAAAAATTGGGGAACCAAAATTCCAAACTCTCCACAATCGACTGTTTTCAAATGCAGGTCGTACAGGTCGTCCTTTGGTATCTGGACTCAGGCTGTTCAAAACATATGACGGGGAATCGTTCAAAGCTCAAGAACTTTGTGGAAAAGTTCATCGGGACAGTCAGATTCGGGAATGATCACTTTGGAGCTATCATGGGTTATGGAGATTATGTTATTGGTGATAGTGTGATCTCCAGAGTATACTATGTGGAAGGTCTTGGACACAATCTGTTCTCTATAGGGCAATTTTGTGATTCTGATCTTGAAATTGCTTTCAGAAAGCATTCTTGCTTTGTTCGTGATATGAATGGCGTAGACTTACTTAAAGGTAGTCGTAGCACCAATTTGTACACGATATCGATTGATGATATGATGAAGTCTTCTCTAGTATGCTTGTTGTCCAAAGCTTCCAAGACCAAATCATGGCTGTGGCATCGTCGTTTAAACCATTTAAACTTCGGCACAATCAATGATCTTGCTCGAAAAGATCTGGTTAGAGGTTTACCAAGATTGAAGTTTGAAAAAGATCATCTTTGCTCAGCCTGTCAACTTGGAAAAAGCAAGAAGTACTCCCACAAACCAAAATCTGAAAACACCAATATGGAAGTTCTTCATACCCTTCACATGGATCTATGTGGTCCAATGAGAGTACAGAGTATTAATGGGAAGAAATACATTTTAGTCATCGTGGATGACTATTCAAGATTCACATGGGTAAAGTTTTTGAGATCAAAGGATGAGACTCCAGAGTTTGTCATCAACTTTCTTAAGCAAATACAAGTTGGTCTCAACAAAACAGTCAGATACATCCGAACAGATAATGGAACGGAATTCGTCAACCAAGTTATGTCTAAATATTATGAAGGTGTTGGCATATTTCATCAAAAGTCTGTTCCGAGAACTCCTCAACAAAACGGCGTTGTCGAAAGACGAAATCGTACACTTGTGGAAGCAGCACGTACAATGCTGATATTCTCAAAAGCACCGATGTTTCTATGGGCAGAAGCTGTAGCTACTGCTTGTTACACCCAGAACCGATCCCTAATTCATACTCGTCACAACAAAACCCCTTATGAGCTTGTACATGATAAGAAGCCTGATCTTACATTTCTCCGAGTATTTGGTGCTCTGTGCTATCCTACAAATGATAGCGAAGATCTAGGAAAATTTCAAGCCAAAGCTGACATTGGGATTTTCGTTGGGTATGCTCCTAGCAGGAAGGGCTATAGAATCTACAACAAGAGAACTCGTCGATTAATGGAAACAATTCACGTCACATTCGATGAGATGCATCAGACAATGGCTCCTGTACGCATCAGTTCAGGACCCGAGCCTATCATGATGACCCCTGGACAACTCAATTCAGGGCTCGCCCCATCGCCTGTCCCTGCAACTACATACATTCCACCAACAGATAAAGATCTGGAGATTTTATTCCAACCGATGTTCGATGAATACTTTGATCAATCTACAGATAGTGAACCAGTCCCTACGGCTACTGTAGTTAACGCTCCAATTGTTTCTACAAATACATCTGTTTCTACAACGATTGCTCAAGATGCACCTTCTACAAGTCATTCACTGTCATCCTCACAAGTGCATCCTCCAGTCTTTCCTCAAGGTGTTGCAGCTGGACCAACTATCGAAGACACCTCAATTACTCAAGCTGACCTTCATCCCTCAGTTAACCCTGTTGCAGGAGAACCTAGTTCTGCACAGTCAACATCAGGGGATGTTAGTTTAGCTGAACCCAACCAAGTGAATCAACCACCGGATCATCTCAGAAAATGGACCAAGGATCACCCTCTTGATAATATCGTTGGTAATCCTTCTCGTCCGGTATCCACCAGAAAACAGTTAGCTTCCGATGCTTTGTGGTGCTGTTACCATACCGTACTGTCAAAAGTCGAACCAAAGAACTTCAAAATGGCCGTGAATGAAGATAGCTGGTTTGAAGCTATGCAAGACGAAATTCACGAATTTGATCGACTTAAAGTATAGGAACTAGTACCACGCCCAGACTATGTAATGGTTATTGGTCTCAAGTGGATTTACAAAGTCAAGCTTGATGAGTATGGTGATGTTCTGAAAAACAAAGCTCGGTTAGTAGCAAAGGGATATCGTCAAGAGGAGGGTATTGATTTTGAAGAATCGTTTGCACCCGTTGCACGGATAGAGGCCATCAGAATATTCATTGCCAATGCGTGCACAAGATATGATCATCTAACCAGATGGATGTCAAATGCTTTTCTGAATGGTGATCTTCAAGACAGAATTCTTTGTCAGTCAGCCTGTAGGATATTTTAAGACCAGGATAATTCCCTACGCACGTTTTCGTTTGAAGAAGGCCTTTATGGGCTTAAAGCAGGCACAAGGGGCGTGGGTATGGGACACACCATCAAAGTTCCTTTTGGCCAACAATTTCTTCAAGGGTTCCGTGGATCCAACGTTATTCACACGCAAATCAGGCAAACATATTCTACTTGTTCAAATATACGTAGATGACATCATTTTTGCCTCAACAGATCATAATGCGTGTAACATATTTTCCAAAGAGATGAGCTCCAAATTTCAGATGTCGATGATGGGACAAATGTCGTTTTTCTTAGGACTACAAGTTTCTCAAAGTCCCGAAGGCATCTTTATTAACCAAGCAAAATATGCTCTTGAAACCTTAAAGAAATATGGAATAGATCTTTCTGACCCTGTCAATACACCAATGGTGGATCGATTGAAACTGGACGAGGATCTCATGGGGATTCCAGTTGACCAAACTTTAGAGGAATGGTTGGCTCCCTATGTACCCTTACAACGAGTAGACCCGACCCTTGTATTCGCACGTTTGCATGTGTGCTAGATATAAGGCTAAGCCTACCAATAAAGCACTTTGAAGGTATCAAAGTGGTCTTTTGGTACTTGAAAGGAAAACCATTACATGGTCTTTGGTATCCGGAAAGACAAGCCATGTCACTAAAGCTTATGCAGTTGCGGATCATGCGGGATGTCAGATTCAAGAAGAAAAAAATATTAAAAAAAAAAAAAAAAAAAAAAAAAAGTACGTCGGGATAATGCTTAGTTTCTTGGAGATAGATGGTTAGCTGGTACATATATAAGCCAACGAAGCACGGCAATATCAACTACAGAGGCTGAATACATCGCCATGTCTGGATGTTGTGCTCAAATCCTTTGGATGCGATCCCAGCTCAAAGACTACGGATTTGACTTCAATAAAATTCCTCTATACTGTGATAACAAAAGTGCTATTGCTCTGTGTTGTAACAACGTCCAGCACTCTCGCTCTAAACACATTGACATACGGCACCATTTCATCCGAGAGCAAGTGGAAAATAGAGTGGTTGAACTCTACTTCGTGGAAACGAATTATCAACTTGCAGACATCCTCACCAAAGCATTGCCAAGAGAACGGTTCGAATTTCTTCTTCCACGCCTAGGCATGAAGAGTTTGACCCCTGAAACTCTCAAACGTCTTCAAGAAGGAGAGGATGAGTAAACCTTGTGTATCCTTTGTAAATAGTAAAAAAAAATGAGAATATATATATATATATTTATTTAATAAGTCTAATAAACTACTTAGGAAATATTTTAAGTCATTTGGAATTACTAAAAGGCTTGCAATTACTTCAAATTGCAACCCGGTTTAATGTCTGGGCATGGATTACTTTATATCCATGCTTTATGGGAGTTGAGTAATACAATGGTGATGGGGGAGATGTTCGCCTGATCTTTTCATCTCAATCAACGACTACAGCTCTTTCAATAGAAACCGGGTCGTTGTTTGAGGGGGAGAGTGAATGTGAAAAAAATCTAAGGGGTGATAAAAGACTGTTGGTTGCTATAAAAAATCTAATCTTAGATGGGTGTTGTATTCTAATGGGTTAATATTTGAAGGGGAGTTAATTAATTTTAACTCAAAGGTCCAAAGTTATCTATTGTTGTAATGTTTAGGGTGTAAAAAGCATTTGCTCTTTGTTTCCTAGCCTTATTAACCAATAGGGACTAAGTTGGCCAATTGCCTAATCTTAGAAATACTTAAAACAAAAATTAAAAGAAGAAGGAAACCTAAGGGACTAAAACTGCCAAGTAAGTAACTTAGGAGTATAAAACGTGCGGCGGGTTGCCATTTGGTCAAACCTTCGAAAAACAGTCAAAGAAAGAAAAACACACACACACACTCACGCAACTCGCCGCCAAGATCCAAGTCACAAATCGCCGATTTCTAGTGTTTCGAGCAAAGGTACGTATCGGTCCTTAATCTATATCATTTATTTAGTGTATATATCAAAGGAATAGAACGAAAACACATTAAAAATTGTAGAAAAATAGATCTAGGGTCGTTCCAAGATGAGTACACCAATGTAGTGTTGTAAGGTGTGATCTGATTGCTGGGAATTGTTCATTAGGTATTTATTAATGAGCTTTGATGTGTGGTTTTCCATCTCAAACAATAGTAAATAAGTTGCCTTTGATTCTTAACGGCGGGTTGGAGTTTTAGAAGTAGATATATGCGTGTTTCATGTAAAGAAGGTAGCAATGTATATCTATAGCCTAGGAAGGCCTTAGGATGTGATCAGTGTTGAAATAGGAGATGCGCGGGTTGATTTTTTAAGAAACTTGCCCGAATGGCGAGTTGCGTGTTTTTCTTAACGGCGGGTTGACAAACCAGCGGGTTGACTACAGCGAGTTGCCTAAACGGCGGTTTGACAACAACGAGTTGTCATACGGCGGGTTGACTACAGCGAGTTGCCT
>BQNB010058402.1:23679-37776 GCA_026074375.1 Tanacetum coccineum | reverse complement strand
CTACCTAGGGACATTCCATTAGATAGAATAGAAGTCCTTAGGTATGATACAAAAGGAGTAAAAGTGAGAAAGGGGATAATGCGGACTAAGACAAAGCTAACACTGGAACAAACCCAACAAGGTGTTAGTTATGAAGTCTCGGTAAGCATTGAAGGGGTTGAAGAATGAAAAAGAAATGTAAGGATAAAGGGTGTAAAGAAAGAAGCCCTCCATACACTTAGGCAGAAACTGGGTCAATACATAATCTGTCAGAAACACTAAGGTGCTGTCTAACATTAAAGACAGTCATGGACCCAATCACGCTATGCACAACCCTCCCTAGCCACTCAAGGTCTCTCAATAGACTCTTGTTTCATTTCTCACAGAGATTACACGTATTTCTATCAACTTTCTCACTCCGAGTTAGTTGATATTGAAAAGGTGGCAGTCTGCTCCAGCCTCCGATCACTAAAAACAAAGTGCACTATTGAGTCTAGAGCCAAAAGAGATCATCCATAAATCTCATTAGGACACTTGTCAAATCATGCTTGATAGGTCACACAATGTGAATAACAAGTTAACATATTAAGAGTCCTACGCATCATCCTTCTGATTTTGCCAGAACATCCGAGTGATTCCATTCACTATGAAGATGGAAATCCTGCTTGAGCTAACATCAAACAAGGTCATGGTAGGTGACTTGTGCGATTCTATATGAATCAAACTTGTGACAACTGGAAAGAAACAATGGTGCGATTCTATAAGAATCAAACTTGTTCCAGGTTATGAATTGACGATTGCTGATGAATTTTTGAAATGATTAACACTCTTGATATGTCACAAAAACACTTTAGCAAGTGACACGTCGATTGATTTTCAAATTAATTTTTTATTTCAATTGGTGAGATAGTAACTCGCTGGTTCACTCATATCGTGTTGTCTACTTTAAGACGTTCAGATAATGAGAACATGCTGAGTACGATGAATCTAATACATATGTATTAGAAAGATTCAATACTACAGCTGTAAATCCTATCAAGAAGATTCTTCTTAAATTGAATCTATCTGATCACAGGTTAATCCTCACGAATTCAAAGGTTACTCCAACCAAACACGGGCGAATGACAAAGCCATATTCGTCCCCCTGCTTTATTGCTAACTATTTTGTTTTAGGAATATTTAAAGATGGTGATGGAGGTACCTGATTCCAGCTGACTCACAAGATTCATTGCCACATGCTCATACCCAACCGACAAATATAAAGACATCATGAAAGCTCAAGTACATGTTTCAAGACTTCCGCTACTTTGATACCATACGTCCTTCTTAAAGCGACAAAGTGTTAAAGTTAAAGAAATTCAAGAAAGATGCATCATTAAAGCTTTTCAAGATTATCAAATCAAGAAAGGTATGAGCATGTCGGTCCAGAAGTCACAAGTTCATAAGATGGCAAAGTTTACAAGATGGCAAAACGAGATTATGCTTGGTTGATGATCTCAAGGTGTTCAAGATCACATTCTTACATTCAAGTCAAGATAAAGGAACAAGATCACATCAAAAGTCAATGATCACAACATCAAATCACAAGTTAATGATTGAAGTTAAAGACTACGAGCTCAAGACCGAAGTGAAAGCATAGTATGCTAAGTTTAAATTTTTGTAAATTAGAGTGACCTCCCTTAGGGGGAGATTGTTAGAAATACCGAAAAGTATCAGTCACTTCTGATATAAGTAGTCATAGCTCGTAGTAATTAAATAATATTATGTTAGTAAGCTAACCGGGCCAAAGTTACATTGTAAGCCCATAACATAAGCCCATGGCCGGTTGAGCTAGGGATATATAAACCCTCTCCACACATGGAGAGGGTGTTGATTGTTCATTTTTTCACATTTTCACTAAGCTAAGATTATCATTTTACTTTTTCTCTCTAAGTGTTCATCCAACCATCTCTTTCTCTATCTAAAACTCTAAGTAAATCATTACATTCATGTGTTAAGAGATTCTACACCTTACATCAGGTATAACTAGATAATCCAAGTCCCAATCATAATCCTTGTGTACTCAAGCAAGTCATCATCGTTAAAAGGTGAAACAGTCAGAAAATAAAGGAAGTCAAGATGATGAAATAAGTAGATGCCTTCATGAAATCCCACTTCAATCTCAAATAAGTATACCAAATTGGTATGTGTTTAATTACACATACCTTTGACCATTAAAAACAGATTTAAATGACTAAAAACGTACCAAAAATACATTGTATTTGTATGTTTTGCATTTGTATTGTGCAGGAAACGGATATCCAAGAAAAGGATGAAAAACAAAGCTAAAAACGACAAAACCGAGCACGGAATGAAAAAGAATGGAAAAGCCAAAGTCAAATCAAATCCAAAGACCAAAAAGTCAACCAAATGGTCAACTGCAAAAAGTCAAAGTCAAATCCGGCATCGAAGAATACTTAATGGGTCAAACCCGAACCCATCTAATGGGCTGGTCAGCCCATTAGTATATTATATGAAGACATTTCAAATATATAAGCCCAAAGCCTAATTAAAAGTCCAATTCCCTTTTTAATGACTCACGGCCCAAACAGTTAACTCATGGCCCAACACACTTTAACATACAAAAAGCCCAAACTGTTAACCTTTGTTAAGTCCCACAAGGACTAACTTTGTAAACACCCTTTACACCTTCAGGGACCATACATGTCAAGTCCCTTAAAATTGTCACCCCCACATGGACTTTTATTGCAATAATATGATACAAATAGAGGGACTAGTTCTGCCATAACACAAACTCATCCCCTGTTAACAAAACAAAAACAGAGTACCCCCACCCCAAACTAGTTTTCCCGCCACTACCCTTTTGTACTATTCATTTGTCTTCCCCAAAATGCACCCCACTCCAAAACAGTCACAATCCCTCACCCCACACCCCACATGGATCAATGAACAGCTTGGCAATCCCTTACAACACTATTGGGCAAGAAAATTGATGGCTGTGATCACTATGCTTGGGCACTACTCAAATTCAAGGGCCAAGATTGCTTTGGAAACTCTGTCATACAACAAAAACACATTCTTTCTCCCTCAGCAAAGAAATACATGAAGAAGAGGATAAAAGACCAAAGAAGCCAAGACCTAAGTCGATTCTATAAATAGTTCTTTGTAAGCCTTTGAGGCAAGAGTTAGTTTTAGTTTTAACCTAGTGTGTTTTTAAAATCATTTTAAGTTATTGTCTTTTAAATTCTAAGTATTGTAAATTGTTTTAGCATTAATGAAGATTTGAAGTTTTTCGTAGTTAATCTTTGAGTTATTGTGTTAACTTATGTTCTAAAAGCTCATATAAGCTCTTAAATAGCTCTTTTGTAACCTGTTTCAATAAAAAAAATTTTACTTGGATATAAAATCTGTTAAGAAAAACACAAAAAATCACTCCTCAAAATTACCTCAGCAAAATATTGGATGATAAGCAAATAATGGAAGTGCTTATGGACCCCCACTAGCTTGTTTTTAACAAGCTAGAGCTTGTAGAATCATTCATTTACCCTGTTTAGAGCAAGGGTTTTAGTATGTTTCCATTTTTATTTTTGCTTATTTTACTATTTAAGTGCTTATTTACTGTTCCTTTTTGCTTATTTGTGCTTATCTTAGTTATTGGATGCTTATTTGTCTGGTTTTTATTATCTAAATGCTTTGTGTTTGAGTTTTACCTTAAAATTGCCATTTTTAGTGAAGTTTGACATTTGCTTATTTAGCTTATTATAGTGCTTATTCTTGGTTAGATTACGATTATTTATGCTTGTTTTATTCTTATGTTCATCTGTCTTTAGAAATCTCAGCATAAATCATGCTTTTTCAGCTTAAAAGTTTTGATTTCATATTTAAAGGAGTGTTTGGCTTAAGTTGAAAATAGGTCAGAATGGTAATGTTAATGGGTTGGGGTCCTTGGGTCACTTTTAACTAGCTAATTTAAGAGGTATTAATCAGTTTTAAAAGGAGGTTAGGGTTTAAAATTCATTTTTTTTAGGTTTCTTGCATTAATTCCTTGAATCTGTTGGATTTTAGAAGTATTTGCTAGCTCAGTTATGCAAGATTAGATTAAGTGCCTTTAGTTGCCATTTTAACACTCCCTTTTGAGTCATGAATGCAGTGGAAAAGGAATTTTGTTAGTGTGCATGTGCACTTGGTTTTCACATATAAACTGCCAAGATCTTTTCAAAATTATCAAAGGCCCTCAATCCCAAATATCAGATGCTAAAAATGGCTTTTAGACCTTGAAATTTGGTGCACAAGTTCACCATGAGCTTAACTCAATCTATTTTTTAACTATTTTTCCTTTTTGAGCTTATTTTCCCGCTAATTAATAAGTTGGCTTTTACACTTTTAAAACTGTCACAGGCTCCCCTGGTGCTAGCACCAGCTTTTCAGACTTTTCTTTGCATTTATAGATTCCCCATAAGCCAATTTATAAGCCCTAGGAAGCCGTAAGCTTAGGATCCCCTCTAGGTAGCTTATTTTTAAGATCAAAGAGCCCACTTTGACTGTTTGGTCTGCCAGTTTGGACCCTTAGCTTATTTAGGTTTTCTGGCTTATTTGCTTAGTCTTTATGGCTTAATTTTGTGTAGTCTTACTTATTAGGTATTAGTGCTTGCCTGCTTGTGCTTATTTTAGATTTTCATATGCTTATTTTCCTTTTAAAAGCCCAACAGTTAGTTTAGCTTAATGAGCCCTTAGCTTAAAAAGTTAATACTGCCATCTATTTATGCTTATTTTCCCAGCTTATTATGAGTTTTTAAAAAAGTTCTTTTTTTAAATTTGTTTAATTTTGTGTCCTTTATAAGTTATAGAAAAAAAAGAAAAAAAAAAGTTTTTATAAAAAAAAGAGGCCCAGGCTCGAACCCTGGACCTCCCCCTTTTCAAAGCCACCCACACTCACAAACTCATACCGCTGTGCTACAATAGCTCATCCGGTAGTGAGTTGCAACATTTAATTTATAAGGGCATTTTAGCCCATTAAGCCCATAAGCTGTTTTCAGCTTATTTCGGCGTATTTATAAGCCCAATTTTCTAGCTTTTATTTTTCATAGAACCAGTACATCTTAATCCACTTTCCTGTATTTTTTCACATTTTTTTATAATCGTTTGATATTTTTTATCATTTATTTTCTTTTAAACTGTTTTTTAATTATAATAAATTAAATAAAAATCAAAAAAATATTTTTCTTTTTTAGAAAATTTTATTTTATCATTTTGCACTTAGGAAAAATAGAAAAACTTTCGTAGGGTCATTTTTGCAAAATTTTAATTTTTAAAGCACGGGTTTCGGGCCCGGTTTTCGTTTTCGCGTTTTTGAACTTAATTTAACTCCGTTTTCGTTCTAGTTTTCTTTAAACTTCCTTTTTAGTCAATTTAAGTCCATTAAAAGTGAAAAAATCAAATTAGGTTAGTTTTTGAAAAATTAGGGTTTTTAGTGTGTCGTTTTAGCTTCCCGTTTTCGTTTTTAGTGCAGTTTGCCTTATTTTTCCCGTAGTTTTAGAAAATCAAACCCAAATCTTTTCCATTCAACCATTGTTATTCAAACCAACTTCCGACTTTCCAATTCGCTCTTCGTTGGGGATAAACGACCCGGGAATATTCTATACTACTTCCGGTTTCATTGATTTTCTTGATAATTATCCTCATTATATATTTATAAGTATTATATATTTATTTATTAAAAAAGGGGTTAATTAAAGATCCAATCAAATTTTTGGCACCGTTGCCGGGGAGGAGTGAAAGCATTTGTCCTTTCGAAGTTTGATTATTTGTGCTTGAAGATTGTGAATATTTACTTATTATTATTATAAAAATCTAAAAAAAAACCAAAAAGATAAAAACATTGTCTTTAATTATCAATAAAAATCACAAGTTGGTAAAAGAACACCAACATATAATACTTTCAACTGAAGTATTATCCATTAATAAGTTCCCGAACTAAAGAATCAAAAACTTATCTTTTGTGTCACTTGCGAGGGACGGTTCACCTTTTAAAAGATAAACAAACTCAAAGAGGGGTATAAGGCGGGTTGTTCCTAGGAACTACGACCTTAAAGGAAAAAGGTTTTTAATAGCTTCGTGCTTTCCTATTCCTCCGCTCCTTTGTGTGTTTTTCTTTTCGAATAGTTACCGAGAAGCTTGTTGATTATTAGGTTTAAGTTGTCTTATTTCGTTGTCCGTTATTAAAATAAATTGTGAATTCATTTTTGATAAACCAAAAAGAACAAAAAAAATTAGTGTAAATTTTATTTTTTACATTTTAGTGCATGCGCACTCGTTCTCAATCCCGTAATCTTAACCGTCAACAACGACAAGCCCCACCGCCTTTTGTTGAACCATTTGATCTTGAAGAACCTATTGAAAATCCAGCTCCTCCCATAGTTACGATAGACGATAATCGTACTATGGCTCTATTGCTCGAAGCATCCATCGAGGGTTACGAGGATGCCATCGTTGTGCCCGAAATCACCGCGGACAACTTTAAGCTTAAACGCGGTTTGCTTACCCTCGTTCAAAACAAGTAATTCTTTGGATATGACAAAGAAGACCCTCATGCTCACATTCGTTATTTCAACAAGATCACTTCTACGATGAAGTTCCCGAACGTCCCAAGTACGTCGGTAAAGCTTATGCTTTTCCTATTTTCCCTCGAGGGGGCCGCCCGGATTTGGCTTGAAAAAGAACCCCCTCGATCGATTCTAACATGGGATGATCTTGCTTCAAAATTCATCAATAAATGCTTCCCTCTTTCTAAAACAACAAATCTTCGAAATGAAATCACGAGATTTCAACAAAGATTTGATGAGACATTTTATGAAGCATGGGACCGATTCAACGATCTTCTTCGGGCATGTCCACATCATGGATTTTTAGAATTGCATCAACTCGATACATTCTACAATGCCTTGAACTCTAATGATCAAGATTCGTTAAATTCCGCCGCGGGTGGTAACTTTTTGGATAAAATGCCCCGTGATTGCCTAAGAATCATTGAAAGCAAATCCAAAGTTCGTAATTCACGTAACAAACCGGTTGTTGCAAAAGTGAGTGCGAGCACTTCTACCCCCGGTATTTCTTCCGATGTTGCTGAACTGAAAGATATGGTGAAAGCTTTACTTCTTGATAAGAAATCCCAAGCTCCCACTCCCGTGAAAGCGGTCGAGGAAAGTTGTGTTACTTGTGGTGGTGCTCATTCGTACCGAAATTGTCCCGCCACCAATGGCAACGTTTATCGTGACAATATTCAAGAGTACGTCTCTCAAGCCGCCGCAGCTAACTACAACCCAGGAAATACCGGTTATCGAGCCCCGATTGCTAATCAAATTCGACCTCCCGGTTTTCCTCCCGTTCAAAACAATCAAAACAATCAAGGAACTAATCAAAACCGTTACAACCAAGGAAATAATTTCAACCAAAATCGGGGAAACAATTACAACCAAAACCGAGGGAATAATTACAACCAATGACAAATTTATCAACCCCCGATAAATCAACCTCTAGTTCACCAAGCTCCACCTTACCAAGCTCCAGCTCCTCAAATACAAGGTGTGACAAACACCGATTTTGAAAGCTACATCAAAGCCAATGATGCGGTCATGAGAAACATGCAAGACCAAAATCAAAACTTGCAAAATCAAATGACCAATTTAACGGACTTGCTTTCCAAATTCATGAATGCCAATACAGCTTCATCTTCGGGTATGGGATCTCTCCCGAGTAACACCGTTACTAACCCAAAGGAAGACTTAAAGGGTATTACTACTCGAAGCGGTGTTGCTTAAAAAGGACCCATGATTCCTATTACTTCTTCTCCTAAAGTAGTGGAACGTGAAACCGAGGTCACAAAGGACACGATGCCTCCTACTAATAACGGAAGCACCAAAGACGTCCAACCTCTGGTTATCCCTGTTGTCCATCATGAATCAATCTCCGAGCCCGTAATTGCTCCCGTTAGTGCTCCGATGCCTAACCAAAAAACATCAATTCCATTTCCTTCAAGAAGAAATGATGAAAGGCGTCGTGAAAAAGCTAACGACCAAATTGAGAAATTCTACAAAATATTTAGAGATTTGAGTTTCAAAATTAGCTTTACGGATGCTTTAATGCCTATGCCAAAATTCGCCTCGACTCTAAAAGCTTTAATCGGAAATAAAGAAAAGTTGAGTGAAATGGCTAGAACTCCATTAAACGAGAATTGCTCGGCGGTCATCCTCAACAAGTTAACGAAAAAACTTAGAGACCCTGGCCGATTTCTTATTCTATGTGAATTTTCCGGGATTAATACATGCAACGCCTTGGCCGATCTCGGCGCGAGCATAAATCTTATGCCATATTCCGTATGAAAAAATCTCTCTCTTCTCGAACTAACCCCGACTTGCATGATGCTAGAGCTAGCAGACCATTCGATCTCTGAACCGATCGGTATCGCCGAAGACGTCTATGTAACGGTGGGAAAGTTCCAGTTTCCAGCCGATTTCGTGGTCGTAGATTTTGAACCAGACCCCCGAGTACCTTTAATTCTCGGGAGGTGTTTCTTAAAGACCAGTCGTGCATTGATAGATGTGTACGAAGGTGAAATAACCCTTCGTGTTGGCAGAGAGGCCATCACATTTAATCTGGACCAAACTTCGAGATACACGGCTAATTACAATCATATGACGGCGAACCGAATCGACGTCATTGATATGGCTTGTGAAGAATACTCTCAAGAAGTTCTTGGTTTCTCTAATGTGATCTCGAGTGGCAATCCCACTCCTTACTATGATCCAATCGTTTCTACTTCTTCTCCGACTTTAACTCCATTCGGGGACAGTGATTTTCTCCTTTTTGAGGAAGCCGACTCTTTTCTTGCTCTAGAAGATGATCCAACTTCACCGAAAGTTGATCCAACGTATTATGACCCTGATGGGGATATTCTTCTCCTCGAAGCAATTCTTAATAGTGATCCATCACCACCCCCTCCCAATCAAGGAAGCTATTTGCCAGAATTTCAAAAAGATCTTAAAATTTGTGAAACAAACAATGAAAAATCTTCAGTTAATGAGCCTCCCGAGGTTGAACTCAAGGACTTGCCACCTCATTTAGAATATTCATTTTTGGAAGGAAACGACAAGTTGCCCGTCATAATTGCAAAAGATTTAAAGAATGAAGAAAAAGCCGCTCTGATCAAGGTTCTAAAGTCCCATAAGCGAGCCATCGCTTGGAAACTTTCAAATATTAAGGGTATTGACCTAGAGTTTTGTACCCACAAAATTCTCATGGAAGAGGACTACGAACCGACAGTTCAGCATCAAAGGCGGGTAAATCTAAAAATCCACGACGTCATCAAAAAAGAGGTTGAAAAGCTTCTTCACGCTGGATTAATTTATCTGATCTCTGATAGTCCATGGGTAAGCCCGGTGCACTATGTACCGAAGAAGGGTGGCATGACCGTCATCAAAAATGGTGAAAATGATCTAATACCGACTCGATTGGTCACAGGGTGGAGAGTATCCATTGACTATAGAAAGTTGAATGAAGCTACCCGAAAGGACCACTTTCCATTGCCCTTCATGGATCAAATGCTCGGAAGACTCGCGGGAAATCAATACTATTGTTTCCTCGATGGCTTTTCGGGTTATTTTCAGATTCCCATAAACCCGAAGGACCAAGAAAAGACAACATTCACTTGCCCATATGAAACGTTTGCCTATCGCCACATGCCTTTTGGGCTATGCAATGCACCTAGCACATTTCAACGATGTATGATGCCAATCTTCCATGACATGATTGAAAAGACAATGGAAGTGTTTATGGATGACTTTTTAGTCTTCGGGGATTCCATCTCTACATGCCTATCCCATTTGGAAAAAAGTTAAAACGGTGTGAAGACACCAATTTGGTCCTAAACTGGGAGAAAAGCCATTTTATGGTGAAGGAAGGCATTGTTCTTGGACACAAAATCTCTAAGTCGGGAATTGAGGTCGACCGAGCTAAAGTTGACGTTATCGCCAAGCTCCCTCACCCGACTCCTGAAAGGGTGTCCTATTTTTCTGGGCATGCTGGTTTTTTAACCGACGTTTCAATACAAACTTCTCAAAAATAGCCGTCCAAAGACAACCTGCTTGAAAAAGAGACTCTATTTTTCTTCTCAAAAGAGTGTATCGAATCCTTCAATACACTTAAAAGAAAATTGACAGAGTCTCCAATTTTGATTGCTCCCGACTGGGACTTGCCCTTCGAACTCATACGTGATGCAAGTGACTTTGCAATTGGGGTAGTCCTAGGGCAACGAAAAAACAAGTATTTCCAACCAATTCACTATGCCAGCAAAACAATGACCGAAGCTCAAGCATATTACACTATGACCGAAAAAGAATTGCTTGCCATAGTGTACACTTTTGATAAGTTCCGGTCATATCTCGTTTTGTACAAAAGCATAATGTATACTGACCATTCTGCTATAAAGTACCTCTTCGCTAAAAAGGATGCTAAGCCAAGACTGATGCGGTGGATCCTTAGCTCTAAATTCGATGTTTATCATGTCGATACAAAAAGGAGCAGAAAATCTACCGCCGATCATCTTTCAGACTTAGAACCCTCATCAAGTATAAACTCGAGAACAAGGAAATCACGTAACATTTTCACCCTCGAAACTTTGATCGGTTTCTCTATCGTTTTAAATAGTACCCATGGTTTGGCAGATATCGCAAACTACCAGCGGGAATTGTCATTGTATCAAGAGAAATGTCAACCCAGTAGAAAAAACAAGATTTCAAATGAATGTCAAACACTACTTTTTGTGGACGAGCCCTTCCTGTTCAAAACTTGTGCGGATCAATTGATCCGGCGGATGTATGCACGCAAAGAGAGCTCTCGCATCCTCGAAATACTTGCCCAATGGACCCACCGGGACATCAGGTGCAAAATCCTCACCGCCAAAAGTCTTTGATGCCGGTTTCTTTGCCTACTATTTATACAAAATGCACACGATTGGTTAAAAATTGCGTAATCTGCCAACGACAAGGAAACATTTCACAAAGAGATGAGATCCTCAAAAATCCATCCAATTTGTGAAATCTTTGACTTTTGGGCATAGACATCATGGGACCATTCCCCCATCATCAAAGGAAACAAATACAAACTTATGGATGTCGACACCTGTCAAAATGGTTTTAAGCAAAAGCGCTCCCCACCAACGACGCCCAAGTTGTTTGCAAGTTTCTTAAATCTCTCTTCGCCAGATTCGGAGCCCCTCGTGCTATCATAAGTGATCGCGGAACCCATTTTTGCAATGACCAGTTTACAAAGGTCATGCTTAAATATGGAGTCACTCATCGTCTCTCCACCGTGTATCACCTACAAACAAGTGGGCAAGTTGAGGTATCGAATAGTGGCTTGAAACAAATTCTCGAAAAGACCGTGGGCGAAAATCGTGCCTCTTGGTCTGACAAACTGGATGACGCTCTCTGGGCCTTCCGTACAGCGTACAAAACACCCATCGGGTGCACTCCGTACAAGCTTGTATATGGAAAGGCATGTCATCTGTCAGTTGAGTTGGAGCACAAAGCTTACTGGGCCCTTAAGCATGCAAACTTTGATCTCAAAACCGCGGGTGATCAACACAAAGTTCAACTCAATGAGTTAAATGAACTGCGTGATCAAGCCTACGAAAATTCTTTGAATTATAAAGAGAAAACTAAGAGGATCCATGATGCAAAGATCAAAAATCGTGTTTTCAACGTCGGTGATCAAGTCATCCTCTTTAACTCGAGATTGAAAATTTTCTCCAGCAAGTTGAAATCCCGCTGGTCAGGACCATTTACCATTGTTCAAATCTTTCCATATGGCACCGTTGAGTTATCCCAAAAATCCGGGCCAAACTTCAAAGTAAATGGTCATCGTCTGAAGCACTATTTTGGAGGAGATGTCCCTGCTATGGATATCCCGGATCTCCAAACCTTCCCAAAGGATAATTGAATTTAGGGATTGGGTTAAGCTAAGTGACCTAAAACAAGCGCTTTGTGGGAGGCACCCCATGCTTATCCTAGTTTATCCGTAGTAGTAGTATGCTAGCTTAGTAGTAATGAATAAGTGTTTTTTTGTTGTGAGGAGGCTTGCCTCTTTCCTTTTCCATGTTTTGTGTTTTGTGCTGTATTGTCCAAGATGTCCCAGATTTTTGAAGCCTCCCGTGCTCACGGTTTTGTCCTTCGATCACAAGAGCTTCAAATCCTCAGCTTCAATTGAGAGTCCGATATCCTAATCTTATCGACTAACGTTTTTCTTTTGGCATACTTCATAAACGGCCTTAGATTTACATAGAGACCCGCCTTAAAACATCGAGGATAATGTTTAGTTCTAGTATGGGGGGGGGGATCTTTGATTTGATTGTGCCTGCAGCTGTTGTTTTCACAAAATCCCATTTTTACCACCAAAATTTCAAAAAAATGAAAAAAATTAAAATTTTTTCAAAAATAAAATAAGTGTTTTGTCATAATTTTGACTTTCCTGCTTGGTAGAATAAGAATAAATTTTGACTCAATCGAGCGTGTTGAGCTCTAGCTTGTTCCTTAACATTTAGACTAAGCGTTCGCGGATTCTCGCGAAGAACGAAAAATGATAGAGTTAAGTATGAGTTGGATGCTAAACAAGGATTATTTGGAAATCTTAAGAGCTTATGTGTGTAATTTGTCACTTTTTCTCCCATAAGCTCTTAACCTGATTAATATACGTGCTATTTGTGGAGATTAAACTTAAATCAATAATTTTTATATAGTATATAGCAAAAACTTTAGCCTTAATTCAAATTTATACTTGCATTTTTCAAAAAAGAAGTCTTCCACATATATATATATTTTTGTGTGAAGGCTCGAACTAAACCTAAATAAGATCTAAGGGGTTGAAAGAAAATTATTTTTGTGTTTATATATTTTATGAAAGCAAGTAAAATATCGGGTTTTAAGAGTTGGTTTGGTTTTAAACTACTTAAACTAATATTAAACTAAACTACTTTGGTGAAAAATCATATGGTAAACAAACGTATTTACTTAATTGTGCATTACTCCTTAGTTTGCTTCTCCTAATCCTATTGCTTTGTCACACTTGTGATGATCTGTGTAAATATTTCTTAAGTTACGAACGAATTACACGAACCCGCCGTCTATATAATATTCCGTTAAGGCAACGCACAAGTAAGGTAGTATTAATTATTGCCTTAACGAGAAGCGAAGAACAATAATTAATCAAACATGTTAAAGAGAAGCGAAGAACAATAATTAATCAAATAGATATAACCTAGCATGTTAAAGAGAAGCGAAGAACAATAATTAATCAAACAACAGATAGACATATTAAATGAATAAAGATAGAGGACCTCACTTGATTAAAACATGAGTAATAGGAGGTTACAAAGGGTTTTGAGAACCTTAAAAATAACCTAAAAGTTGCTATAACTCGAACCCTAACGATATAGTTCGTCTCCCAAAAGTTTCACACTTAAAAGCCTAAAAATGAGTTTGTATATATAGGAAATAGATCGCGACGGCGTCGCAAGAATCCTGACGACGTCGCTTCGCCGAATCTTCTAAGGTTTTATTGAGGCAGTTACATTCTGAAGCCATCACAAAAGTCATGATGACGTCTCTTGTAGGTTCTGACAGCGTCGCTAGGAATTGCGACGCCGTCTCTAGACACCGTATGCAATTCTTTGAAGCCACTTCGTGTAAAGCTGTGATCTTGTCCCGTTTCTTCCTAAATTGAGTCCAAGTCATGTGTATATCCTCCAAAAGCTTCCCAAATGATAAAAATAGAAAATAAATGATTAAGCACGTATTTTGGGCATATCTTCATGATTTAAGGGGCCAAATGACCCCGAAAAGTGTTAGGAACATGAAAGTGTCGGTCACTTCCATAGATAACAATCGTTAGCTCGTTATGTAATTTTTGGAAACTTACATAGGTAGTTAGACCAAGGCTCATGGATAATCCTATCAAGCAAAGGCCCATCCACCCCTTGTAAGAATATAAACTGTAACACCCCCAAATTGGGTCGCAGCGGAATAAGGGTCCGGGGCGTGTTACTTCTCAGATCAACAACACAAGATA
>BQNB010058402.1:0-15149 GCA_026074375.1 Tanacetum coccineum | reverse complement strand
GTAAAAATGGTTCAATTTGGATCGCTGTTTCTATCTCTAACAGGTCAAATGGGTCAACTAAAAGATTTAACCAAAAAAAGAAAATACCGGGCATATGTCATATGTGGTGGAACACCCTAAATGTATTTAATTGCACAAAACCTCGTAAATCTATGCATAATAAACTAAAGACTATTATTGTAACAATGTCATTTTTATGATCAATATTCAACACATTATTTACTTAAAACATTAATTTTTTTTTAAATGGTGTATGAGTTGACACTTGTAGTGAAGGTATTACTTTGCAGCATTTATTCAATCAATTAAATCAAATTTACGATTATAAAACTTAGTCGAATCTTCTGTTTCCTATGGAGTTCGTGTCACTTTCCTAAAAAAATCCTTATCATGTTGACTGATTCGTGCAGGCATTGGAGAAATGCCAGCTTAAAAGTACCGTTAGCAGTCTCCCACTTGGTTTAAATGCTTCTGATGAGCATCACACCATTATTAGAAAATTCTAGCTAATTCTTAATTGAACCATAATCATGCCAAAATTTGGAGAATGCTACAAAATCTATTCTTTAATATCTTTGTGTTCTATCTTAAAAATAGTGAGTGATGAAGGGGAAAACTGGAGTATGGGTCAACGACAGCTCTTTTGTCTTGGAAGAGTATTGCTTAGACAAAACAGGATTTTAGTTTTGGATGAAGCAACTGCCTCTATTGATTCAGACACAGATGCCACTGTAGAAAAGATTATAAGACAAGAGTTCTCAAGCTGCACTATTGTAACTGTGGCTCACAGAATTCCAACCGTTATAGACAGTGACATGGCTATGGTCCTCTCTTATGGTATGTTCTTCTCAGCCATATATTTAAACTAGGCCTATGATACTATAATTTATTTTTTACCCTTTCAGGGTGAAAAAGACGTCCATGATAAAATTGCTTATATTAAAAGTAGATGATGAAGTTAAATAAGATTGTCCCATTCGACCTGTTAGAGATAAAAATTGGTGTACATTTCCATTCTTGTCTAAAGGGATTTTGGTTGTCTTTCTCAAACGGGTTAAACATGTTGAAAGTCGCTAGTTTTTCTGATTTTAATGCCTCATAAATGCTTTTTATTGAAAAATTTAGAATTATTAGTGTTTGGTAATCATCATAATTATTAATACATGTAATCGAAAATAACAATATCATGTCGTATCCAAGGTGGCAAGGTGTCTGCATGTTCCTGTATTCCATGTCGATAGTTATTCTACCTAAATATAACTTTAGCTCAGTGTTCCTTACGCTTCTCTATATATACCACAGGAAGAAGCTGAGCTTTTTTCTAGCAATGATGTTCTATGGACATTTGTAAAATCTGCTTCAGAGGATCACACTAATTTTCAGACACTCATAGCATTCTTGAAGATGCTTAGTACACTGGTAGGTCTATTCTAACCTGGTCTCTTAGTATCTGCTATGTCATTATGAATTGTTATGTATTTTTCAAGATGTTTGACTTAATCGGTTAATCCATTTTCAGGCTTCAAGCGAGGAGGGTGCTTCTAAAGTGTATGAATTATTGCAGGGCCGAACATTTCGCTCTATTTCTTGGAGCACTTTATTCGATTGTTTGTCTATATACGAGTAAAATTCAAGCAATCCCTTCAGAATGCAGGGCCGATATTACCAGAGATGCAAAAGCTCTTGTTGCGTATCTATGTGTTTTGTGCAAGGTGTTTAGTTGTTTTATGGCATATTTGAGTAATAGCTGGTTGGAATATTTTTACTATCAATACAATGAGAGTACTACATACGTGTATTATGATTTTCTACCTCATACACATGAACTTGATTAATTGACTTGCATTGTTTTCCTTTTATGGTCGTAGGTTGCGGAAAATGGGAATCACTATTAAAAGGAAGACATGGTTTGCTAACATTAAGCCACTATTTAAACTTCTTAGTTATGAAAATGTACCTCCTTATTTGAAGGTTGGTTCATTTATGCTGGTTACATTCCGCAAAGGCTTCTTACTTTTGATTACATACCATTTCACGTGTTCTTTGTTTTGTTGTAGGGTGCTTTGCGTGATTCAATAGCAACTTTCATTCATGTTTCCCCAATCTTGAAAGATACCATTTGGGGGTTCCTTGAACAGTATGATTTACCATTTGTGGTTGGACCTCAAGTGGGGCAATTGATCGATGAGCTCTCAGGTTGGTCTCGCATGAACTATCAAAACTAGTAAATTTTGTATTCGGTGGATGAGAACTTTTGACTGCAAATTTAAAACTTTGACACGTTAGCAAAAGATTCATGGTAATTTTATTTTGACAGGTTTATGATATGAGATTTAAGTTAAATGAAGTAGAAGCAAGAAGTGAACATTACCCGTCCACCATCTCATTTATCAGTTTGTTGAATTCTCACATTATTGAAGAAAGGGACGCAACTGACAGTGCTAACATAATTTACAAACTCAATTGCACAATCAATTTAGGAATCTTAAAGAACAAGATTCGTGAAAATGATTGTTATTGGATATATGAGAAATCATGAATGAATGAAAATTACAAGTGAATGGGTATTTATAGTGAATTTTAAGCCGTAACCGTTTTTCCCTCCAAAACCGAAAGCAACTGAAGTTTGACTTTAGCATTGACTTTTCTAATTTTGACTATTAATACTTCCACTTTGTGACATAAACCCAGGTTGAATATTTTCAGCCAAAAATAGAATAGACATTTTCAATATATGTGCAAGACGATTTGCTATTAGTCTAGTTATCTTACTCATCTTGCAAACATAAGTAAAACAATCAGGGAAGAATAAAAGCAAGGCTAATATACTCTCATATATATATTAATATATATCAGTATATTTTATATATATTCATATATATATATATATATATTATTAATAATATTACCATTCGGTATCAGCATGTACAAGCCAAAAGGAAAACATTAAGCCAGAAGGTTTGTTTCAGCCAATTTTAAAGTCAAGTGTGAACAGAAAAAAAGATCCACTATTGCACTTTTCACGGACATTATATACAAAAGTGACCGCTCTATCTATACTATCCTTCACAAGTAACCACACCTTACATCGACCCACTTGCACCATCTAGGTAACCATGGACGTTTCCATTATGAGCCAGTAGGACTTGAAGATGAGGAGCTAGTGCAGGTCTAGGAGTGTTGAGAACCGGTTGTGACGTGGGCTGGACAGGTTCTGTTGGGAGAATTATCTTCTGACTAAAAGTGTTTGAGTAAACACAACCCATCAAACTTCCACGCATACGGCCAGTTGGTCGCAAGTTTTGGTCTGCTGGTGCATCAACTGAACCATCCAATGCCCTTAGAACTTGACCTGGACACATGGGGATGCACAAACACCAAAATTCTATATTAGGTCAAACGGGTCAACTTGGGTTAAACTTTAAGTGGCCAGATAAGTGTGGAAAGTTTTAAAAAAATTATCTAACATTAAAATGGATTGAAAGTGCACAAAACCTCCTAATCGTATAATTATAAAAAATATATTTGTCTTCACGCTCATCTATCTCTAGTTATTAATAACAACATATTATTATATATAAGTGTACTTTATGTAAATAGATTTGACACAATAGTTATTTATCGAAAGGAAGAAATACATTTTGCCTTCTTATTTATCATGTTAATAATAATTACATGTTCTACAATAAGGATTTGCATTTAAAAATAAAACGATTATAGGTGGCAAGGTGAACGGGTCAAAGCACAGAACTAGCCCGCAAACACGTAAATCAACCTCTAATTTGCATAAAACTTTCTGAATCATTTCATTTGAAAAATAGATTAGTAACTTATTTTACTTTATAGTACTGAACACAAAAAAATTATAAAATTTCAGAAAGAGGAGACGGTATTTGAGGGTCGGCAATGCGTTTTGACCCGTCTACTTTGTCAACTCTAGTTATAATAAATGACATCAGACCCTACACAATGTTAGTCATGATTTGATTGCCATGTTCATATTGATATAGTATACCTCTTTATCCTTCGAATGATAACATAGTCACAAATGATCGTGAAGTCTGGAGTGGAGATGGAACAGTTAGGGCGTAGCTACTGAACAAGATAGATGGTTCAACAGTGAGATACTGATGCACTTCTTGGTTGCTTTGTCCATATGTGGGATCTACAACTCTTTGATGAATTGGGAGAGACAACTAAGAAGGCTGTCGCAGTGAATTCAGTGGCATCTGATTTAACGAGTGATGTTGGTAAGAGTTGACTTGGTATGTGTTTCATTGTTGATGTAGACCAAAATGAGCACTAAATTGTTGAACTGGTTGACTTGATACATGTAAGTTATCACGATGAACCCAACAACATTTGCTTTCCCCAGGTGATAACGAATCTCGCAATCGTAATCACTGAGAAACTCTAACCAACGATGTTGCCTCATATTCAACTCCTTTTGGTCAAGTATGTGTTGTAGACTCTTATGATATGTGAACACCGTACACTTGGTTCCATACAAGTAGTGCCTCTAAATCTTTAGAGCAAAAACCACTGCACCAAGTTCGAAATCATGGGTAGTATAATTTTTCTCATGAATCTTCAGCTGTCGTGATGCATAAGCAATTACCTTCCCGTTTTGCATCAATACCGCACCCAATCCTTTATGTGACGCATCGCAATAAACAATAAAGTTCTCAGCTCCTTGAGGGAGAGCTAAGATGGGTGTGCTACACAACTTATGCTTCAATGTCTGAAAAGTTGCTTCTTGCTTGTCATCCCATTCAAAGGCGACTTTCTTCTGAGTGAGTTTGGTCATTGGCTTAGCGATTTTTAAAAATCCTTTAATGAATCTTCGGTAGTAACTGGCGAGACCTAAAAATTGACGAATCTCCATTGGAGTCTTAGGAGATGCCCAATCTTTTATGGATTCGATCTTGGCGGGATCCACATGAATGCCTTGACTATTAATCACGTGGCCAAGAAATTGTACCTTAGGGATCCAAAATTCACATTTAGAGAATTTATCGTACAACTCCTCCTTATTAAGCAATTCTAGAATTACCTTAAGATGCTCTTCATGTTCCTTCTAGTTCTTTGAATAAATTAGTATATCATTGATAAAGACAATTATAAACTTATCCGAGTATGGTTTGCACACTCGGTTCATGAGGTCCATGAATACTGCGGGTGCATTTGTCAAACCAAATGGCATCACTTGGAACTCGTAATGACCATACCGAGTCCTAAATGCCGTCTTTGAAATATCTTCTTCACGTACTCGAAGCTGATGATAACCCGATCGCAAGTCTATCTTCGAATAAACACTGGATCCTTATAGTTGATCAAACAAATCATCAATCCTTGGGAGATGATAACGATTCCTCACCGTCAGCTTATTCAATTCTCGGTAGTCAATGCACATCCAGAATTATCCGTCCTTCTTTTTGACAAACAAGACCAGAGCTCCCCAAGGTGAGGAATTGGGTCTTATAAAGCCCTTGTCGGATAGTTCTTGCAGTTGTTCCGACAACTCTTTCATTTCAGAAGGAGCTAATCGATAGGGTTCTCATGCTACAGGTGCAGCACCGGGCATTAAATCGATTTGGAATTCCACTTGTCGAGTCGGTGGAAGACCCGACAAGTCTTTAGGAAATACTTCAGGAAAATCTCGAACGATTGGTACGTCCTCAAGTCGCTTCTCCCCTGACTTGTCTTCAGTCTCCTTCGTAGTAACATGTGCCAAAAGGACATTATGTCCTTTTAATAAATATTTATGAGTTTTGGTGCATGAAATGATGTTTAAACGAGTCTCGTTTCCCTGATTACTTCCGTCACCAAGAACAATTAAGGTTTTATTTCCCTAGGGAATACAAACGATCTTCTCGGCACAGTCAATGAAGGCGTGGTACTTTGACAACCAATCCATACCGATTATGACGTCGAAGATACCAAGTTCTACGGCCATTAAGTTGATGTTGAATGGATGGTCTAAGAAGTTTAATGTACAACCCCGGATGATAGTGTTTATCCCAATTATTTTCTCGTCGGCTAGTTCAACATCATAATAATGGTCTAATGTAGTTGGTGTGATATCAATTAGGGAACTAAATGTAGTAGATACAAAACTTCTATCGGCACCGGTATCAAATAAGATAGATGTATAGCGGTCGTTTAGAAGGAACATACTTGTAACGACGTTGGAGTCTGGGTTTGTTCCCGCATTGCCCACCACATAAACCTTGGCTGGTGCATTACCATTCCCACATTGATTACCACAGTTTCCATTCTTCAGCTTCAGGCAGTCTTTCTTGAAGTGCCCCTGAATACCACACTCATAACAAGTGACAGCATTCTGAGTTGTCCCGAAGTTCCCACGATTGTTATTATTACCGTTGGGACCAGAACTCCTACAGTCATGAGCCAGATGACCGATCTTCTTGCACTTATTACACCTGGGAGCACATGGACCTTTGTGGTGATAGTTGAATTTTGTACATAAGGGAAATGATCCCGTGTACTCCCTCTTTTCACCAGGCCCAGCAGTGTAAGCCTGCCCAGTGTTCTGTCTCTTGTTTTGTTGTTGGTGCCCTTGATTGTTTCCAACATTAAACTCCAACTTCCTCTTTTGCTCAGCTTGCCTTTCAGTAATAGTGAGGACTTTTTGATCCATCTGATCATTGGCAAACTCAATTGCTTTCTCCATCGTCTTGGGTTGATATGACATTACATTTCCCCAAATCATATCAAGAAGCCCACCAACATATTTCTCAACTTCCTCCGATTCCTCATGGAACATCCTTCCACACATCAGTGCAAGCTCTTGAAAATGCAGAGTGTAACTTGCGACATCAGTAGCCTTTACTTTTAGGTTTCAAAGCTCAATTTCTAACTTCTTGATTTTACCCCTTGGGCAGTATTTGACTGTCATCATCTTCTTTAGTGCCTTCCAGTCCATAGCATAAGCAACATCTTAATTAACAGTCTTCATGTGGGAGTTTCACCATGTTAGAGCATTTCCAAGGAAAGTGCATGTAGAAAACTTAACTTGGTTCTCCACAGCACAGTTGCTGATATGGAACACTGATTCCATCTTCTCGAACCATTATGACAACAGCCATTCAGAAAGTCTTTGTATGTACACTCACGCAGAGTGCGTGTACTTCCTCTAGTTCCAGTGCTAGAATTGTGGCTACCATCGCCATGACCATTTATGCTATTTCGAAGAGTTTCATGATTAGCAAGTGCTGCAGACACTCTTGCTTTGATTAATTGCTCAATAGCAGCAACTGTCATTGGGGCTGCAGCTAGCCATCAGTAGCAGACAGCATGGCAGCCACAGCCTTGCAGCAGCATAAGTTCTTTTGGTGGCATATTGTTCTAAAATCAACAACGAATAATAAAACCTGTGCGCTTTCATAAACATCACATCATGACATGGTGCAATATATAATATAAACAAGAACACATCACACATGATTATATAGACATGGCTAGGATCATAACACATAACAGAATTGAGATCGACATGACATAATACAACACATCATATATAACTAGGAAAAACATACATGATTGTCTGATACAATAATTGAAAAGTACAATTCCTTTAGCCGGCTAATAAAGTGATAGCTATGAATCTAACATGGAAAATGTAAATCTAGCGAAATACCGCGCCCTCGGCGATCCCGCCTGCATTATCTGGTCTCTAGAGCCTGAATGGCCTTAATCAGTCCCCAATGCTATGCTGCGTGAAAAAAAACAACAGTCCCAGTTAAGTGCCGGAAACATGTGCAATCATGTCGCCGTCAGTGACTCCCTATAAGGCGAGCGGTAATCTTGCAAATCTGGGTAGAGTCTTATATGCTTGCACTCATAGTGGAACTGTCTAACTACCCATGGAAATGTGCCCAAGCCTCTCGAGAAACTAGGGCCTCCTGGTCTAATAGTCATGCAGTCTCATAGTGAAACTGTCTATCCTCGGCCAATATGTCAACCCTCTGATATATCTGAGTCTGCCTATCTTGAGTGTCCTCAATTATAGCATAAATATCCAATGTCCTGGCTCCAAAGCGCAACAATCTCGTCCACCCTATCATGACCCCTTTGAGGGTCATCGGCACCTTATCCTCTTAGTGCTCTGTTAGGATCTACCCAACACCCTAATCCATAGCTGACCTCCTCAGCTCTCTGTCATCTGACCTCGGCATCTACAGTGCTGATAAACCCATAAACCGCTCAATGACCTCCTGTAGGTCTAGGGACAACCGTCAAACTCTCTCCCACCTCACACCTCGATGTGAGAGCAGTCAGACATAACCTCTTACAAGGTGGTAACTCGGCCTCGGAAGTGTCCTCCATACAGTCGACTGGTGGTATGAATAGTAAGGCTGGTAATAGTGGTGGTAAATGTAGTAATGATGGTGGAGGTGGTAGGGGTGGTGAGGGAATCTGAGGTAGTGGAGATGATAGTGAAGTAAGTAGAGATGGTGGTGGAATAGGTAAGGCAAGAAGTCTCTCGACCTTCGCCTGAGATGGCAATGGTACAGGTGTCTGAGGTCTGACGGACATCCTAGCCATGTGTCGTCTAGGTAATGGTACAGGTGTAGGTGCAACCTCATCAGTCTCAAATGCCTCTGTATCCTCAGCTGAAGGAACAGTGTCAATAACAGGTACAGCAAGAGAGTCGGCTAGAGCTAGGTGCTCCTCCTCCTCGTCATCTTCCTCGTCCTCAAAGGGCTCCTCATCGTCATCACCTGTGTCATCATCATTATCATCATCCCCTCCATTAGTAGGATAATCAGCATGATCCTCCTTGGGATCTGAGTCAGCAACGTAGCTCAGAGATAAGGCTATAGGTGAATTAGCAACAACATAAGGCTAATCCTCAACGGGAACCTCCTCATCAGATAGGGCCAAGTACTCGGGGTACTCTGGTCCCAACACGTAATCTGGCGAGAGCGGTGCTTGGTCTGGCTCCTCAGGGCCATGCACGTAGTCCGGTGTTGCCAGTGCAGCCTCCGGTGAGTCAGGCTCCTAGAGTCTGAAGAAGTCCACAGCCCAAGCTAGCTAGTCTCCATGCAATGATATAGACGTATATGTAACCTCGGATGATGCTGAATCCGATGACATGACTGTATCTGTAACACTCAAAGCGAGTTTACATTAGTACATATATAAGACCAATAATAATATACTTAATATATTATAAACACGTATGAGAACCATGCAGCATCAAGTATACCCAACTATTGCAACAAGTAATGTATGAATGAATGAGTGAATGAATGTCCCTTGAAAATCCTTTTGTATGATGCAATGTTTGAAAACGGTGATAGTCCAAGTAAACCGTTTGACCTGGTTATCTATAACCTTGGCTTTGATACCAATCTGTAACACCCCTAAATTGGGTCGCATCGGAATAATATGTCCGGGAGCGTTACTTCATAGATCAATAGCACAAGATATGAGAACGACCTCTAAAAGAGTCGTTCAAAATACGATACGTTGGATTTATTGAAATTGTTTAATACAAAGCGCAATGGATTAAATTGTTCAACATTTGATAACAAAGATTTAGATCAAACAAAAGTACCAAGTGTAATAGCCCAAATCTTTAATGCATGACTCCCCAAAAGAGTATCCCAATGTATCCTTAGCACCTCGTGCCTCATTGACCTGAGAAAACATGCTTTAAAACGTTAATATAAAGTTAGTGAATTCATAGGTTTATATAAATATAATGTAGGACCGCAAGAATTCCAAGTGTATGATAATGCAACAGATGCAAATATCACAAACTGTAATCACATTTTCCTAAGCTCATGACACTGAAGCTCGACATGTACGAATGCAATAAATTTGCCAACATTTCTCGTGAATGATGTTCTAACCCGCAACATCCAAATCCGACATGGTATACATCCGTTGGTTCACTCCATGGCACCAGTGAGAGCTACTCACCCAGATGGGGATGTCAATCCTAAATAGATCAATTTATAACATTCGCGCTCACATAAAGTAATTGACAGTTCATGATAATGGGCTTAGTGGGTTATCGTTACTTAGGCAAACACGTAATCATGAAGAAAATGTTCACTTGCATCCAATTTGTAAAACAAAGCATGTTCTCACCCCAAAGATGTAAATTATTTAAATAATTATAAAGCGTGGGGCTATGAACTCACCTTAGTAGGTAGTCCTCTGTGAATGATAAATATATCCAAGTATGGCAAATGAGTCACACTGTCAAATACCTAAGTAAATACGGCCAGTCTTAGTCTATAAGTTTAGGATAACGAATTAATGCATAAACTATAATAAATTGCTAGTTTATATATACTGTTATCACTTGTGTGATGGTGCACATGTTTATTGTATTTGTCTTTAATTGTTAGCTCTTGGGAATATGTACGACTTTAATTCTTTCCACAGTATACCCCGTGTAAAGTATAATAATAAATTATAGGTATTTAGTATTCTAGAACTTCGCATTACTTAGTGTTATAGTTGTAATAAAGTATCCGTAATTAATAACTATACCTATCGGATGCCATAAGTGTTCATTTAAATCACTTAATTATATAAAATACCCTTAGGTTTTCCATAATTTCAAAAACAGGCCTTATGTTTATAAAAATAGGTTATTTACATTTTAAACCCTTAGGTTTCCATATTTACACCTTTAGTCCTTCTACTTCAAAAATGTTATACTTTTGGTCCTTATACCTTCAAACAGTCCCTTATGTTTCAAAAGTGAGAAAAACAGTCCCTAGACTTATAAAAATTAGTTTCGACCATTTTCTCCCCAAATGTTTTTTCCATTTTGACAGCTTTAGAAGACCTTAACTCTAAAAATTACATTTTAAGCCACAATAAAAGTTCTAAAAAAGTGATTTAAAAGTTTCCATTAGTCCCGTCATTAAGCTACATAAGCTATGCAGCTATAATAAGCTCGGATGAGCTTATTTAAGCTTATTGGGCTTTTGGGCCCGTTAAGGTCCAATAAGCAATTTAAAGGTCCAAATAAAGATTTTAAAAGCACACACGCCCTCATTAAGCTCATTTAAGCTTAATGAAGCTGTTGAGCTTTATAATAAGCTTGGATAAGCTTATTTGAGCTTATTGTACCCGTTAGCCCAATAACCTTAACCCGAAAGGTTTCAAAAGGGTTTATGAATGATACAACTTATTTTCCTAGTCTCATTAAGTACTTAGGATTATATTTAAGCTGTTTTTACTGTTTGGCTTATTCCATAAGCTATAAGCTCTCGATAATAGGCTTTTGGGCCCATTATGAACCCGGTAAGGGTTGTACATGTTTTGGCTTGCTCAAATTTGGTCTATTAGTCTTTCTAAGTCTATAATAATCCCAATAAGCTGCATAAGCTCACAAATAAGCTATACAATCTTATTCGTGGCTTATGGACTTATGTTTGGCTACGGTAATGGGCTGTAAATCCCATTAAGGGTCCGGTTATGTTTCTAATGCATAATATAGTCCATATAAGTCCCATAAGTATATTGGACCTATTAATGAGCTCAAGTAGCTTATTAATAAGCTGTAGACCCCACAGTTATGGCCTGTTGGGCTTGTTTGGCCCAATAATAGGTTGTTGGGTTTAATGAGCCCATTAGTGGCTCGTTAAGCTTACTAGTTGGTTTCTAGGGCTTTTAACATTTTATTAAGCACTCATTAAGCATTACTTAATCGTGTTTTAGCATATTAACTCATTCTATACCTATCTTAATGAGTCTCGTATTTGAGACGTGTCTCATCAAGCTTCTACAAGCTTGTATGAGTTCGTCACACTACTAGGGCCTTGGTTACGCATGCCAACCCATTCCAAACTCGTTCTATTAAGTTCTTAGGAACCCTAATTTGCATATAACATAGTGTACATTTCCTTTGTGAGCAGAACAAATCATTAATTGTTTATTATACGTAACATGTACATGTTTTCTTTCTAAAACATTTCAAAAATGTTTTACCAAGCCCTCGGCTTATATTTTACGTATGCAGGTTAAGTTTAAACATCCAAGTTTATACATAAGCTTCTTGTTACTTGCCATATGGCTTCTAGTTCACCAAATAAGTCCACATATGTCGAATATTTACAAGACGTATACATGTATACGAACTAAGATACTTATAATGAGTCCTAGCTCCTTGGTTTTGAGTTGAACGTGTAGAATGACAACCCAAATAGTATATGTACGATTGTATATTCCAATCACAGCTTAACCCTAATACCTTAGAATACTTGCTTGCAAATTATGGTGTTGTGTCTCAGCTGTGTGACCCGAAAACAAGAAGAGAAAACAATATGGTTTTGTTTGAGAGAGTTTGTGTGTTTAAGAGTTGTAAGAAATGTTAAGTGTTAAGTAGGAGTGGGTATATACAGGCTTAAGCTTGGTTAACTTTCTCTAGTTCCCTTTCTAAACTAAACCATGCCTTAAGTGGTAGTTTTATGGTTTCTAGTTAGCTCAAATGGTTTTGCTAATACCTCCCTAGTACATCCCTAGTAGGTCTATGTTTGTACAAGATTTAGGAAATCTTATGCTTGTGTGTGTTGTTGTTGGCCGCGTGTACCAACAAGTAGACTTGCCATCGCCAACGTGAACAGATGGAAATAAGCGTTTATGAGGTGTCGGTTTGGAGACGAGGTTAGGAGAAAAGATAGATAAGAAGAAACGTGTAATTTGGAATGTTTTTAGGAGAGGATCAATTTAGCTTTGATTACCATATTGAATGGTAAAATATTTGCTTGTCTTATTTCCTTCAAATCATACGATATATATACTATACAAGGTATAGGCTTGAGCTCATGATGACAAGAATACAACTAAGACAATTAATGTAGAGCTTATCCTATCACACAGCTAAGGATTGATACTAATCCTATTAAACAGATAATGATTTGATAAATCTTCCAACTTCTACCGAACCATCACCTTCACCTCAGTCCACCCTCCCAACTTCGACAGCCCAGAACCACGCCAGCGGCCCATCTACTTTGGCCCATAAAACCAGTCCACTTCCACCACCAATTTTCGATCCACCAAATCCACAAACCAATACCGACCCAATTAATGAACCACACCGCACTCATCCCATGATCACACGGTCGCAATCTGGCATTGTCAAACCTATCGACCGCTTGTCTCTAAATATTTTCTTGATTTCTCCTATTCCTAAAAATCCGTCTAACGCCTTAAAAAATTCACAATGGCGTAATGCTATGTATGATGAGTATAATGCGTTGGTTAAAAATAGCACTTGGTTACTTGTACCAAGGCCCGTAGGTGTTAATACGATTCGCTCTATGTGGTTATTTAAGCATAAGTTTCATGCTCACGAGACTTTCAGCCGTTATAAGGCTCGTTTGGTCGCTAACGGTAGTAGTCAGCAACTTGGTGTTGATTTTGATGAGACTTTTAGCCCAGTTGTCAAACCAGCCACTATTTGCACGGTTCTTAGCCTTGTTGTGTCTCGTAAGTGGCCATTTCTCCAACTTGATGTTAAGAATGCTTTTCTTAACGGTGATTTATCCGAGACCGTCTACATGCATCAGCCACCCGGTTTTGTTGATGCTAGGTTCCCTAACCATGTTTGTCGTTTGCAGAGATCTTTATATGGACTGAAACAAGCACCTCGTGCTTGGTTTCATCATTTTGCAGGTTATCCCATACGGGCCGGATTTTATCACAGTCTTTGCGATTCTTCTCTATTTATCTGTATAAAGGGTTCTCAGGTTGCTTATCTTCTTATTTATGTGGATGACATTATTCTTACTACTACAACAGATTATAGATTCCTTACATAATGAGTTTGACATGACTGATCTTGGAGCACTTAATTATTTCCTTGGTATATCTGCGGATCGTACTTCTACAGGCTTATTTTGTCTCAGAGAAGGTACGCTCTTCAGATTCTTGAGAGTGCTCACATGGTTCATTGTAATCCTTCTCGGACACCCGTTGATACAGAATCTAAACTGGGTCCGGAAGGTGTTCCTATTCAGGATCCTACTTTATATCGCAGTCTTGCAGGGGGGCTACAGTATCTTACATTTACTCATCCAGATTTGTCTTATGTCGTTCAGCAGGTTTGCCTTTATATGCATAATCTGAGGGAGCCTCACTTTGCTGCTCTCAAGCGTATCTTGCGATATGTTAAAGGGACTGTGGACTTTGGTCTCTAGTTATATGCTTCCGCTACTACTTCTCTGGTTGGTTATGCTGATGCTGATTGGGCAGGTTGCCCCTCTACACGCAGGTCTACTTCAAGATACTATGTTTTTCTGGGTGATAATCTTTTGTCTTGGTCAACTAAACGTCATCACACTCTCTCTCGCTCCAATACCGAAGCTGAATACCGTGATGTTGCTAACGTTATCGCAGAGACTGCATGGCTTCGCAATCTACTTCGTGAGTTACATTCTCCTCTATCGACTGCCACTCTTGTTTACTGTGATAATGTTAGTGCCGTTTATATGTCTGCAAATCCTGTTCAACATCAACGAACGAAGCATATTGAGATCGACATTCACTTCATCCGTGATATGGTTACCGTTGGTCAGGTTAGAGTTCTACATGTTCCCTCTCGTTACTAGTATGCCGATATATTCACCAATGGTCTACCTTCGGCATTGTTTGAAGAATTTCGATCCAGTTTGAGCGTCCGAAATTCTCCCGCTCTAACTGCGGGGGCGTATTAGTTGATATTTTTGGAAGATTTATCAAATCATTATCTGTTTAATAGGATTAGTATCAATCCTTAGTTGTGTGATAGAATAAGCTTTACATTAATTATCTTAGTTGTATTCTTGTCATCATGGGCTCAAGCCTATACCTTGTATAGTATATATATCATATGATTTGAAGGAAATAAGACAAGCAAATATTTTACCATTCAATAGTAGATACAACGAATCTCAACTTTTTTATCATTTCTCAACAACTCAACCGAATGTATAATGTTATTTTTTTATATTCAATTTAATTACTTAAAATTTTATATAAACACTTTCTTTTTTTTTGACTTTTTTTCTACTAATTATCTTCTTATGCATAAACACTTCCACTACCTTCATACCTTCATAAAACAAAACCACCACCTTTACTACCATTGTCAACATCACCAGAAAACATCACAAGCA